>WOGO01008531.1:0-10608 GCA_015342085.1 Leptinotarsa defecta
TCCATCCAGCCATTACTGCTGGCGGCGTACACCAATTCCAGTTCGTCGGCTGATTTTTCTGCCATCCATTGATCCCACACATTTTTCCCCTTAAAGACAATCAGTGGAGGGGCTTTGCCACCGACTGCAAAGATTGTTATATTTTCCTTTCCCGGGTCGCTTGTAGTACGGGAACATGCAACACCTTAACGCCAGCCACTTTTGTTCTGTACGGATCGATTGCTAGACTGGTTTCGTCTAGATTCCAGATTTGTTTTGGACATTCAACTAACTGGAGGTCGGTTAAAGTTCTCTGCAAGAGTTTGAAATAGTTGTCTATTACGAATGGATAAGTCATTTTTTTCTCTTGAGTATTCAACGGACTGAGGCTTTTTGACTGACAAGTTATGCCTCTTCTTGAAATTTAAAAACCAGTCAGCGCCAGGAATATTTCTGAATGGCGTCTTCAGATTCTTTTTCGTAACATATTCAGGCACCACAAGCAAAACTTCCATTCTACACAGTCCAAATCTCCATTTTTCAAGAGTCTCTAGACCACCTGCCAAAATATTTTCGTGATGGATTGGAATAACAGTTGCTTTTCCAAGTGACTGGCTTTTCTGTCCATGGGTGCCTTTTAGATGGTCGAATATTTTACCATAGTTATATACGATGGCGATTGGTTCTTCATTACAATATTCAACATTTCGTTCAGGTTGTGGAAGGTGAAAATACTCAATGAAGGTCGATGTAAACTCTGATTTCGTTCTCAAAAATTGACTTTCGTTCAATATAATATGAGCAGGAGAAACATTCAACAAAGAGTAGTGGAAGTCTCGGCTGAGTCCCAGACTAATATCGTCCTCTGACGATATTAGTCTGGTAATTGACTACCTCTGAATACAAGAAAGTATTTCCATCAAAATTTCAACGAAATTTTCATTCTCGTGCACAGTCATTTCAAATCTCGTCCCGAGCGCACAACCAACACAACTAACGCGTAAAAATCTGATAGAAAGGATCCGACCAACGCAGCGGAGGGTCGATAGGTGGACGCCGATAATTCACGCCCCCCCGTCTCAGGGGAGACATATCTTTCGTGCCGTAGTGGGCAACTTTTTTTAAGGTTTCAAGTGCCATAACTCTTATTTAACCGTATCTGGCGCGGATATACCGATCCGATGGAGTTTACTGCACCCTAAGGGGAAGGCTTATGAGCGATAATTGGTCACTTTTTATGAACCCGTACCAAGGAAATTTTCGAATTGAATGTTACGTTCCCGTAAGTCTGAGGGACGCATTTTTTTATTCCTTCAAATGATTAATCCATTTCTCAGATATCTCAGACGTCTTACAAATAATACAGTACAATAGTAAGTAGTAGTCCTCATATATCTCAGACATCTTACAAATGATACAGTTTGACCGTAAATATTACGTACAATATTACGTACAATAGTACATAGTGGTCATCAGATATCTCAGATGTCTTATGAATAATATAGTGCCAACGTGATTATTAGATGGTACAATAGTTGATAGTGGTCCTCAGATATCTCAGACATCTTACAAATAATACATAGTACAATAGTGCATAGTGGTCCTCAGATATCTCAGACATCTTACAATTGATACATAGTACATAGTGGTCCTCAGATATCTCTGACGTCTTACAAATAATGCAGAGCAAACGTGAATAGTAATTGAACTTTCCAACGGAGTAAGATATTACACTGGGAACGGGGGTCTTGTGACATTTCATATAAAAATATTCAAATTCTCTGTACAATGGTCTCCACCTTTCTCAAATTTCGATAGCTGGTTGCGAAGTTATCGATGTGTTACTTTGGAACTAAGAATTTCGTAACCCCTCCACCAAATAAATGTTCAGTGGAAAAAAAAGTAAATCAGAAACATCTTTTGCAAAAGATAGATCCATTCAAGGGGGTGAAACGATAGCATTTCATTCAAACCTTGGTATTATTCATGTCATACATAAAAAATATTTTGAGCGAATGTTCAGAATATCCTTCTCGAACCTTCTGACAGTGAGACAGTGAAGCAGTCTATTTTTTAACCCATTTTTAACATTTCAGTATGTTTCTGGGGTAATGCTGGTACACGTTTCGGTAAATTATGTCTCCAAGTTCCGTACTGTCTCAATCGATTTCATATAGCCCCAAAGAAAAAAATCGAGAGTCAAATCCGAGCAGGCCACTCCAACAAACCGGCCTGACAATTCACATGCCTGGATGTGACTGATCCAACAAATCCCTTATAAGTCAAAAAACTTTCGAGGCATCCTATTGTTGGACAACAATTTGATTTCCGAATTCGTGTTGATTGTTGGACAAAATGAGGTTTTCAGAAGTTTCCAACTAAAAATCAACAGTCATTTTTTTCTCTAGATATCTACCAGCTCAGGCATTTATTTTTTCATGAGTTTGAGTGTGACCTTTTATAAAAATATGTGGGTTTATTTCTGGACAATATCACAAATTTGGCGGTTGGTATTTCTGTTTAAGAAAACAATGGTTTCGGAGGTGGTTTTGATACATAAATCTCACAAGTAACTGTTGTCGTTCACTGGGGCTTATTAGTCACCGCAGACGCAACGATTTCTGTTTGTTTCTCGTCCAAGATAATTTTTTTTCTATATTCTTTAGCTCCAGCTACACTTCGGGGTATTTACATTTTTTTAACCAATTTCCTGAGGTATTTTCGGCATATCGGATTATCAGAAAATCTTACATTGAACACGCTATCTGCTTAATGAAAACTACGCTGGCCTCGGCGCAAATAGGAATTGCATGTTTTTGCTCAAAAAATCTGGCGCGAACCATTTTTGAATATTCAAATAAAATGAAATGAAATTAATTCTCAGTATCAAGGGACAGGTGTCAAGCTAACAAGTTACATCAAAAACAAGAATGCGCTTTCATGTACGTTGGTTCAATTTCTCTTACACCTCAGATAATTTGTGTAACATGTGATTAAATATGATGAACATAACATAACAAAAATGTTGATAGGTGAAAATCTATAATATTAATGTTTTTGTGGATATTCATTGTGTTGTGTGAAGTTTCACAACATTAGTGCACTGGCTTGATGATCCGTTCTGCTCTTTGTAATAATAGAAGAGTTATTTTTATGTATTCCTTACTGCTATAACCGACGGTATTCTGTGTTTTGGGATCCTAGAAAAGTATGTTATTGCAGCTTCAGGTCTTCAATATAACCTTCTGCTATAGTTGATGATCTCCAACTCTCGCACCTTTTCAACGTGGTTATACTCTACTCTGCCCCAGAGTAGACCAACAATAAAACAGAACTCCTGTGGAAATAATGTCCAGTATATTCTTATGAATTTTCACAAATCTGTGAATACCATGCCGTTCTTTGTACGCCTTACATTAGTGTATCGAAAAAATAGATAATCTGGTTGTTAGTCTACAATTTTCATATTTTCTGTAGCGATTCAAATGATCCACTACAATAAATGAGCGTGATTTTCATGACTACAGATCAGGAAGAGTATTAAATAATGGTTTCCCATATCTCCAATTACTTTTCATCATAGGGGGAGCATGTAGCAACATGCGTAGTGCATCAGGAATTCTTGTCACATGGTCTTTCAATGGGCAATAAGTAGTATTATCTTGAAGTTATGCCCCGCTTGCGAGAAGCAATACGAAGAAAACGTCCAGTATTGTGGAAAAACAGTCAATGGCCTCACCATCACGATAATGCACCTGCTCACTCGTCATTGCTTGTTTGTAATCATGCATCAGCCACCGTATTTACCAGATTTGACCACCTGAGACTTTTTTCTGTTCCAAAGATTGGGAAGACCCATGGAAGAACGGCGTTTTGCGACGATAGAGGAGAGGTTCACAGTTCATAATATTTCGACATATCTATAGTATTGTTAATATGCAATGTAGTCTTCAACAAAAATTAGGTAGACCATGAATTAAGAAATTTCAGTTTCTTGACTAATTCTGTGAAGTATGCCAGGAAAACGTTTTCTGACAATGATCCGATCTTCTGAATTTCACTAGTTTGAAAAATATAAAAAATATTGCCAACTGTATAGGTTCCAATTAAAACTGTTTTATCGTCACAGCAAATGATAATGAGGAACGAAACACTGTACCAAAATAATCATCTATCCAACTGGATTTGAAACCATCCTTGATATTTCATTACCTCTCATAATTCATAATCTGCAACCACCAAAATACCAGCCGTCTCAAGCAGATCCGCCAACTCCCCAAAAATAAAATCCCCCAGAAATTGAATCAATCAGAAAGTGATTAGTCTGCGGCATCCAAGTTCGTACATAAGGAAGAAACTTGGAATCACTGGGAAAGTTTCGACGTGTCCTCGGATCAAAGTTACGACACTTTGGTCGACATTCGTTTCCTCAATTTAGGTGGTAACGTCTCTTTGCTAGCCAATGAGACGGCGCGGCACTATTCGGTGGGTTCTTATATGAGTATTGGAAACTTTAATTGACGGTGGCGAAGTTTTGTACCTCGAGAAATGCTAAGACTACGTACGCAAACCGGAACTGGTATTCTACGGGGATTAGGGGAACCGGGAACGGACTAGCAATCAATTACTTCTGCAACACTTTAATTCCGATCTAGAGTTTGTATAATTTCGGAGTGAAAACTGTACTGGAAGTGATTTATAGGTCTGGGAAGATCTGAGAGGGAGATATTATGGAAATTTGTCTGAGTTACTTCTACGGATTGTACGTATTATTTTGGTCTAAATTTCGAGAAGATCTCAGTGAATTTTATGAATTCCATAATAACTTTGCTTGAAATATACCAATCCTGGTGAAATTTTCCAGAAATCAGAACACCTGCTTACTCGGTGGAATTGTTGAGGTTTCATTCGAAAAATTGAATAAAACTGATTGTGATTCTATTCTTTGAGCTGATAAACTTTCCTAGAAGTCAGAACCTGCAATCCAAGTAGCCAACTGATTTGCCGAGGTTTTGCTCTTCGAGGAAGGTCAGTCCATCCACGCATAAATCAATGGCATAGTTTTTCTTCTGGAATGAGATCGTATAGGTATCTAGGCAGATTGAAGCTTCTGTCCGAGGTCTGCAATCGATACATAGATCTTGATGGTATTATGGTTTCTAGCACACAAGACTTGTTCGCTACTTGCAGATCATCCCAATTCACAGTAACAATGGAACAATATAGATTCTAACGCTACATGTAGACATGACATAAGATTCTACAAAGTTGAAAATTGATTTACATGTATTGTTGAAATAAATAAAGCAGTGGGTTCGACCTCAAGGGTACAGGTAGTCAAAATCTGTCTTCAATAATATGCTTTCATGAATGAAAGTTCCTTCACACGTTTTCATAATGTTTTTGACTCTATTATACTTTTCATTTCCAATGGTAGATGATTGAATATCTTTCGACTCAAATATTATGGAATTTTTTGTTAATGTTGAAGTTGGCTTTGACAGAGGTATATTGGAATTTTGCCGGGTGTTATAAATTCTTTCGGAAGGAAAAGTATCTTTTCTCACTTGAACTAGAATGAAGATGCAGTAGTTAGTTATTACCCTACTCTTTATGAAGAGTGATCTACAGTGATCCAAACGCTTGGCTCTACATATATATCTTAACGCCCTTTTTTGTAGAACAAACACCGATTGCATCAATTGCTTGCTACATAAACCCCAGAAAGCGATACCATACATCAGATGAGACTCGACTAATGAAAAATAAGATGTTTTTCCTGCTACTATTCCCAACTCCTTGGTGATGACCCTGATAGCGTAGCAGCCAGATACAAGTTTTTTGTTGAGATGTTTTACGAGTTTATGAAATTTCAGAGTATCAATTATAAATCCATAATCCCAAGTCTTATTTTCGTTGACATGCTTCTGGAGGTTTAGGTTTCAGAAACAAATTTAAACGAAATTATGTTAGTTTTATTCACATTGAAACATAAAGAATTGGAATCACGCCAAGATTTGACTTTCTCCAAATCAGTTTCAATTATATTTCTCAGGGAGTCTGTATTATTTCCATGCCATAGTATCGTCTGCATATCATTGTATCATTGTATCGTCTGCAAACATAGGAAACTTTCCTTGTATGTCGATATTAGATAGGTCATTCACATAGATAAGGAGCAAAATGGGACCGAGCACTGATCCTTGGGGAACTCCACAGGTGATTTTCGATAGACTAGAATTTTTGTTCTGCAACTTTCCATTTGAATTATATCTGAAAGATGAGATCGGAACCAAATAAGGGTTGTTCCTTTGATTCTATAAAGGAACAATTTTTCCAACGCACTCTGTGATCAACGCAATTAAAGGCCTTAGAAAACTCGCAGAATACTGCCGCAGCCACTTCACTTTTATTGAGCCCTATATATAACTCTTCTAGGAAGACATCATTTGTACTTTTGGATCTTTGAGTTGAGATCTCCGAGTTGTCCTTTCATTGCAATTGTTTGGAAAACACTGCAACCTCAGTAGCTCATTGAATTTTTTCTCCCAACTTTTAATAGCTTCTATTGCAACATTCGTGTTTCTTGTTTTAGTTTGTACAATTCCTTTGTTAGATATTTGTCATATTTTTCAGGACATAATTAGTTGCCCATAAATCATTTCCCTCCTAATGCATTGCTAGAACTTTGGGCTGTGGTTCTGGGAAGTAGGCTGTCAGTATTCATTAAAAAACACATCAAGATGGACTCATGCTATAATGGAGTGGATTAAAACAATAATCATTGATTGGATCAAGTGACAGAAAACATCTAAAACACAGACGTTGCATCTGTGCTGCATCTTTCCCTGTGTCACATTGTCTGCAACTAGGTATCCTTCTACAAACCTATTTTGTTCATCCTAACTGGATGACATCCAGAAAGTAGTGCTGAACTTATTCCGAGCCGATCTCTGTTGTGTTGAAGTATGAATGTTTTTATCATCTGCGTTCCCAAGTTATTGTCCCATTATTCTTTATGTTCCTTTTTGACCTATTTCCTGATCTGGTTACGAATCACAACTGGATGATGAATAATATATGGATAACCGTTGTCTAGCAAACTCATCACAAATTGCCCAGGCATCTAGTATTTATTGCGATTCGTCAGTGTCTTCAGTTTTACACGAAATTCCCAAGTTAGTCCCAAGGCTCACCCTAGTGAGCCTGAATATCCGAAAGACATTTTATCCGCCCATTTCGATGGGGTCTCAAATCAATATCAAACTAGAGTTGATGGTAGAGTACATCGGTTGTAGAAATTACAAAAGATAATTACAATTTTTCACATGTTTGCAGGTATAACTTCTAGATTATTATCTTACAGAAACCTGGTAACGAGACAATGAAATTTGAATCAACACTAGCTGCACGCAATCTGAGTGCTAATGGATCTTTCCATATTCGTTAGTTTGATGGGAAGTTGATTGTTGAGTTGATAATGAGAGAAAAAACTTCAGTTCCCCATTCTGTAACTCTGGGTAAATAAGAAATAACGGTTGGAGGAGTAAATTTACGATTTGTTTGACCACTTAGATATGATTCCAAAGAAATTAAACGAAACTTGTTCTGGAACTCTTTTGTGGACAAGGGTACAACTAAAAATGACGTTTCAGTATGATTACCAAGAGAGTAATGGATCAAAATTGCGTATATAGCATATATTTCATACATTTGAGTCAGGCAAGAACATTATTCATAAACATTAGCTGTTCCCATTGTTAAATCATGTCAGCCAACTAGATATGATCCAATATGGAGAAGACCTGAAAGAGCAAGACTCAAAATCGAACGGTACCCTAACATCTTCATAAAATGACACAGATGCAAGAGTTTTCATTGTCTCTAGCATAAAACCACTGATAAGATTTTAAATCCAATCCAATTTTGATTTTCAATGGACAAAACTCTGATAAACTAGGTTACTCTATTCCATCAATAAATTTTCTCAATGAGTTATTCAGAAACTGACTTTTGTTGTACTTTCTATCAGAGGATATTATCAACAACCTCTTTATACTCACCTATTATGCATACATTATCCGTTTCAAAGCAGGGGTATTTCTCTTCTCAAAATGATATCGAACAACCCTCGTATCCAACCCTAACAGCCTTCGTAGTCTACATCCTTATTATGTTTACCATAAATCATTTTTATGTGTGCTGGGGTCATCTAAGCAGTTTAGTAACGAAACATAAAATCTTTGAAAATATCGATTACATCTGAATTTTACTCTTATTTTAGAAGTGTCGTAAATTTCTAGGAATTTATGAGAGACTGTAATAAAATTGCATCATTGCATGATGCATCCCAGATAACATTTTAAACGATCGAACACGTGAACAAGAAGCTTTCGATTATTTAGAAAACGGTCGTAAGACGCTTTTATGGACAAGCGTGTTCAATTTTTGAGTACGAGGGTTGATCGCAAAGAAATTTACTATTCCAAACATTACAAGACAAGCAGTGCATTCTTATTAACGATAATTGAACACATTGAAATGTTTCATTATCTTGTCAATCCATTTTTCGAAACTACTACAGTTTTTAATAATTGGGTTCCTTTCAATTCAGTTTGATTTCGAAGAAATATCATTTGCTTATAATTGATTACCATTATTAACAACCAAGTATCTGTAAAAAAAATGTCCAAAAATCAGTATTATCTGGACATACCTATATTACAATTATTATCACTCTGAAATATAATCTAAGTATAATAACATTACTATTGATAACATTTACATACAAACGCTATGTTCAATGTATTTTTGTTTAGATAAGTATTTTTTTTTGTATTGAAATGGAAAAGTGGGAAGTCAAAAGCTTTCTTTCCCAAAAAGTACACCTATATTCTATATAATATTTTTTGGACTCATACTTCTACAACATAGGCAAATGAGTGAAAACAACCACAAAATACACATTAACATCTGAAACTGATGGCGATTACCAGTCATCTAGAGCGACATCGTATATTCGCGCGCTCTTAGCTACGTCACAATTGGTTTATGGCTTTCAGTGGCGGACGGCGTTATTTGTTTTAGGGCATAATTGACAACAATATTTTACTTTCAGGGGATCCTCGTGAATCAAAATATGTCTTCAGGGATCATAATAAGCACGCACAGTTTGGTTCTTCAGAAAGTGACAAGATGGCAGAGCGGTTCCTACACCTGCCTCGCTGCGAATCCAAGAGGGGAATCCATGAGTGAACCAGTCAAACTTCGTATCAGATGTAAGTATTCAAAGAATGTAGAATTTTTCGGCCGGAGATAACCGTGCCATAGTCATTTTCCGGGTATATGCTATTTTTATGCTTAACGTTTCGTTTACAACTGCAGTTCAGGGGTTGGACTCCAGTTTTATTTAATCGGCTTCTTTGAAGTGATAACTTCTACCTAACGCGCAACGGCGCCAGTTTTTCTGGCTTTCCTTTCTCTCACGCACACGTCAGTGGAAGGCAGGCTCCTTCTCTCTCGTCGGACAGATGATCAGTGTTCAACGTGCTTTAGACATGTACCTGTATACCTCAGGTGTTGTGTGTCGTTATCTGACCTCAGACTTTGATCGTTTTGTTGACATATCATGTTTCTCTATAATTATCCCAATCCGGTCTGTAATATTTTCAACATAGAAATGGAAAGCTTTTCCCTTGGCATCCCAGCTGGGATCATTTTGGCATTCTGTTTCGAGGTTTCATCTTTCTGAAAAATCGAGAAATCACAAGAACACTGAATAACTCTTTTACTATGTTTGAAGAATACCCATTACTTTCAACTATTTTCTTGTTAACTTTTTTTTGCTCAAAAGAAAATTAACCAGTCCCACCATGTTTTGTTGTGGAAAATGGTGGGAGCTCTAATGGATATAACTCAAAGTTCTAGTATTATTCTTCTATAGGTACATCAAAAGCTAAACTCTCATAAGCGTTTCTCATAAGAAGAACTTCCAGGAATAATATCTCTTCAAATAGAATACAGAGTCAGAGGCTACAAATGCAATACGCATATATACAGACGGCTCGAGATATGGAGTGTACTCCAGATCACTAAGTGAGTGGGGAATGGGAAAAATACCAACGTGGTCCAAATAGAACTAGCTGGTATCTCAGTCGCCACAAAAGAAATAACCAGGAAAGGAGTTTCTGGCAAAAACATAACAATCTGCACTGACAGCAGACAAGCTCTATTAGCCTTGAACAGCCAAGGAAGCGGCTGGACTAAGAAGTTTAGGACCCAGTGCCGGCCTGATGACTTCGACAATTAGGGAACTAGCCAAATGGTACATCCATGCTCAATCCCTAAAGAGATGGGATGTAATCAAAAGATGCAGTCTTGCCAGGATCACCTTGGGCGACCCTGGCAAGCTGGCGCTGAAGAAATATCTGGCGATGACCAGGAAAAATCTACGCTGACTGGCCACTGTCAACTAAGGAAACACCTCCATAATATGGGGCTAGTACACACACCTCTATGCGGCGAGTCTTGGCCTACACCTGCCGATATAAAGGAGATGTCTCCCAGCGACCTGTCCACCTTCCTGGAAAGGACAGGATGGACGATGACCTAGAAGGACAACTCCTCGGG
>WOGO01008532.1:0-10607 GCA_015342085.1 Leptinotarsa defecta
CCTTTTTTGGTAGTTTGCTACCAATTTAGACGTTGCTCGGTAGGAGCCAAGAGTTTCCAACGCCGCTGGACTATCCGAAAATATTTTTATCGACTTGTGCTAGAAATACATTTGCATAAGTTCCTAGGAAGGTAGATAAATCTGTCCTGGGTCTGCAACTGAAAACACCTGCACCAGAACCGGATGGTGTTTTTGATCCATCTGTGAACCAACAACTAACAATCTGCTCTTAATATTTCCTTCTCCCGCAGGATTCAGTCCTCACTACTCGAGAATAGTACTTTATAAGGCAGTTCGCTGCACCAAAATAATATTATATATTTCCTGTCTGGGGTAGACATTTTCTACTTCGTATATAACTTATGTCGTAAACGGTCGTTGAACAGATTCAAGCGATTGAATGTGTGAATTATATATAGGTGACCTGATAAGGCAGCCATATTATAAACGGGATGATGATGATGGATATCATAAACGGGTGATGAGAAACAGATGGGTTGTAGAGAGTGATAAAACTTTTCATGTTTTTGAAATATGTGAAGTGCGAATGGAAGTGTGTATCAAAGAATACTCTCAAGTCTTTGCAGCTGTCTGTTTTTACCATTCAAATGATCATTCATCGAATAATGGTGGTCAATAATGGTATGTTTGTTATAGGAAGTTGTATATTTATATACACCAGAGAGCTAATTTATTCAAGTTTAATTATTGCATTGTCATTAGGTGACTTTATGATACGAAAAACCTTCAGATCATCAGCAAAGAATAGAATTCCGCTATCTATATCTAATCCTATGTAGTAGAATAAAAGGGGAGCTAGGCTGCTTCTCTGTGGAGCGCCACTGGTGGCAATGTATTAATCAGATTTGAAGTAACTTTCATAAACTCAAAAGAGTAGTGATGCACTTCAGGTGCAGTGGTAGATGTAGTATTATGTCAACTGCACCGATAGATGTAGTATTTCAATTCTTATTGAAATACAACTCATACAGCGAAATAATTAGTTGGTAAATTTTCTCATTTTCAGTAATATATGCCAAAATAAATCTTTCACTTGCTTTATCAATTTTCTTCACGTTGACTCCATGCACGAAGGCTTTATATTTTTTTCGTAAAGTCTCAACTTTTGATAACATCTCAGCTACTTCCTTCTTCAACTTGGACGGTAATCCTATTACCTGTGGCACGTTGTCCACGTTTTATTCAGTTTCTTGGAAGCAGAAATAAATATTTTGGAATCTACCAAATCTCATAGCAACTCCATAGCAACTCATAGCAGACCATAATGGTAACGATAAGAGTTTTTATAGACTTTTTTTGAGTATTTTCACCTTCCACGATCTGGAAAATATGAAAATTGTAATGGAGAACTTCATTCACGATTTGTAATTCAAGTAAAAATAGGAATAAAGAAGTATTATTAAAGAAGTATTGAAGTATTATGTTCTGAAGGAGACAGCTTATCCAGACTCGTTCATGAGTTCAAAGATAAATACAATAGAAAATTAAGAGTCAATTGAAAACCAGATGACCTTACAAACAGCATTACAAATCACATAACCACTAACTCAACAATTACCGACTCAACAACCGCCAAAATTTCTCACAACTAACATTATTTCTTACATTCCAGGACTTTCTGTAAAGATAAGACGAATTGGAAATAGATATGATTTTAGGACTTTCCACAACACAACAAATATACTGAGATCTAAAATCACACACACACACAAAACCCAACAACCTTTTAACAGCTGCTTTACTTGGCCACCCGTCTTGAAAAACAACTAGAATGGATACAGTGGCGAAGTAGCAACAGACTGATATCAAAAAACACCTTGTAGGTACTACACTGAATGTTTTAAGGAGTCAATAAACATCATTCCACCTTCAAAATATCGATATCTGTCAAGAAGTCGAGGAATAAAAAGAATCAGCAAAGGAAAACCTGCATATAAACTTGAATTTTGTTCATTCCTGAAGACGGAGGAAGATTTTAGCCCCCAAAACGTTGATATAAGTTATGTATGATTTTTCTCTCTTTTTCTGATAAGAGAAATTATTGTATACGTTAAGTAACTGATGAGTGGAACATTTTTCTGTGTGAAAAATGCTTTGAATTTACACAATAACTCATCGGGGTAAACTAAAAGTTTGCCCTTTCTACACATGTAAAAAGTTCTCTATTACAATTTTCATATTTAACAGATTTTAAAAGGTGAAAATTTTTCCTGAGTTCTTCTACAAAATGTGTGCTGAAAACAAATGCTCCGCTGAGGCTTTCCTTCATCGTTTTGTATACTAAGTGATAAAAGCGCAAAGTAATGACGTTCATCAGTGTACATCTAATATTTCCTCACTTATCAACTATATGAAGAGGATCCTTTTCCAACATTTTTTATTTACGTTCAATGTTGATGATTCACACATTCTGTAGCCATATATCATAAGTATTGGAAGCAACATACATCTGAGATGTTTCAAATAGATGTCAACTACAGGATTGTTCCGAATTCTTGGGGTTCTTGTTGAATACTTTTCGTGAGCAGGAAAATAACAGAATCAATACTGCTGACCGCTCTGTATTCAATGATTCCATACAGTCTCTCGTTTTGTACTTGAAGATATTTTGTATAGAAGAATCCTCACTTGTTCACTTTGTAGTACATGATAGCAGATAGCAAAAACGTATGTGACTTTCTGTAACTTCAACTGGCGTTTCCAACTATGATTGATAATCAGTTCGTGCAAAGCTCATTGTTAAATCATTGCAAAAAAGAAATTTTAAGGGGTGATGCCAAATATGCGCCAAACTAACTGACTATTATAAGACAACAAGTATAGCTGAGGAACCAGTCAATTTAATAATAACACTGATGATTTTCAAACATGACTCCACCTCTGACGGAAGCACCAAACTCTTACGGCGTTGAATCTGGTCATAATTACGCATTGGTCAAAGACGAAACGAATTGGTTCAAGTTGGACGATAGTCATGTCACTAAATATTCTGGCGATATCTTGAATTTATTGAAGCCTCTGAAGACACCCTACATTTTGTTTTATGAAAGAGAGGACATTGGCAGATCAAGATCTTCAGATGATGTGCTGCTACAGGTTTTCTCGGGTTTCCTGCAGATGAAAAAGCAAATAATGCGCCACTGGAATCTATCAAGTCGCCCCACAACGCCAACTAATTTTTATTTTTTCATAATTTCATAATTTGTAATACTTCCCTGAACGAGTTCAGGAATAAAAGTGCTTATAATATAATTCTACAAATATATCGAATCATTTCCTACAAACTGGTATATGTTTAGAATATATCGGTCTAGTACCCATTATTTCCAAAACCCTATTTTATGTTTCTCCGGAACTAGACAGAACGTTCTTTTTTTGAATTCAAATATGGTCGGTTTAGTCACCAACTCAACGATTCAAGGTGGTTTTAGTTAAATATGTATACGAAGAAAATTGAAGAAACATACCGTATACATACATTCGAAGAAAATTGGCGTCGAGTTCATTTTAAACCTAATCTTTTACTTTATCTATTCGGAAGTATTTCACATTTTCTGTATAAAAATCGATACATAGATATTCAAAAAGCTTTATTAAAAAAACTGAAGTTTTCGGAAAATATACCTCCTAATTTATTCATCACTTGGTTACTCACAAACAAAATATTGCAAATCAATCCTTTGCAGACGAAAAAGAAATTGTAGGAGAAGAGCGCCGTGTTATGGCTATTATTTTCACGAAAGATTTTCTATTCTGGCTCTCGAGCTAGTAATCAACTGTTTATGAGTCAAAATCTACTGGTTACATAGTTTACTTTCTATAATAATTATATTAAATGTCAGTAAAAAGTGGAAATTACCGTGTTTGTAATATATGTCTGTGAAATATATTTTCTTCGGGTTTTTGTATCAATCTACTTTTCTCTAACGCATAATCCATCACTAACCTGGCAACACTGGCCGTGTTAGTATGGCTTGACTTCGTTTTTCACGAATACAATATGAGAAAGGTAATATAACTTGGCTAATAGATAGTGGATCACATATAGATTGGTAACGAGAGAGAGAGAGGTTTCGAGAGGACTCCGTTGAATTCAACACCGCTCAACTGCTGAATGAAGGAGGAACATTTGCAAGGGTAGCCTCTGTGAGATATCTTGCACGAATGTATGCCGGATATAATCCAATGTCCATCGTGACATTAGCCGTGAAAGTAGTTATTTTTCGACAGGCATTTACCAGAAGCTATTATGTGGGTGCAACGGTAGAGATGAATGTTTCGAAATTTTGTTTCGAATTATTTGAAATTATCAATTCAAGTAATCTGCATGAAGCAATATTGAGTTGAATTCATTCCACTGGATTATTTGAAATTTTTGCTTCCATCGTTTTGCAAACAATGTTTCTTGTTAATGATTATTTGAACTTTCACATGATTTCCAGTATTGCTGTCGTTATTGAAAAACACTATTCAGCTTTGAACTTTTTATGATTTCATTTTATATAATACAAAACTATTAGAGTTGGATGAACAATCAAAGTCTCACAATATCTATATGATGAGATATATCTTACTTCAAATATTTTTCGTTTCACCTGGTTCACTTTGAACAAACAAAGATAAAATTTCAACCTACCACAATTCCAAAACCATACGCCTGAATTGCATTTGCGTCGGAGATGCATCTTCAGCAGAAAGGAGAGAGGAAAAACAAGGAGCGAGCATGGATGTATTCGGTAACAGGTGTCGGAACCGATCGATCTTCCTGTAGGAAGCCGGCGCCTGCGCAATCTAGCCACCCCTTCGTGCAATCGTGGCGTCGGGCGTCAGGACGCATTTTCATCCAGGGAGTGGTGAGTTGATATCAAAACAAGTTCAGTTTATCAGTGATAGTGTTTTTGCAGCCTGCA
This sequence comes from Leptinotarsa defecta, assembly GCA_015342085.1. Taxonomy (NCBI): domain Eukaryota; kingdom Metazoa; phylum Arthropoda; class Insecta; order Coleoptera; family Chrysomelidae; genus Leptinotarsa; species Leptinotarsa defecta. The sequence continues at coordinate 4,932 of WOGO01008532.1, forward strand.
CGTACTGTACGAAATATGTGTGCTCCCAAAATCCAGTGATACTTGCTAAAATCGTCCATGACGCTCCGGGTTAACGCCATAAGGGCATCCTGCATGATCCGGGCTATGCGGGTAGACTTTATGGGGGCGAATTAACGGGTTTTCGCGATTTTTTTCGTGTGTGGACTACAGGAAGGGACGCAAGTCCTGCAGGTTGTTTACCTGTGGCTTGTGACACTCTCCAACTTGTTGCTGCGGCCCACCTTACCGGCTTCAGTCACTTGTTTTGTACTCGACCACCTGCACTCGTACTTGTTTATTTTCTTATTTCTTCCACTGAACAATCGAAATCGATACAAAATGCCACGGTGTTACATGGTGAAAAAACAGAGCAACAAGTATCAATCGGTGCAGAGGGACTGCTGGGACCAGAGTACTTCGTCTTCTACGGGGGCACCGGAAAGTCCTACGGAGGGATCTGTGGCTCCACTTTGCTACACGCCGTTGACAAATAGAACAAGTGAGTACAGGGTCGAATTGTGACTAATCTAAAATTTACCGAAATAATCGATAATGCAGGTGATTCCTGAAATATTAGTAGTAGGTATTCTACCTTGCACCCAACTTAGCTGTGAATACAACTCTGCCGAATCAATGTGATGGATTTTTTCACATGTTCTTTCAAAAAATTACTGATTCCTATTTCGAAGAATATTCATCTTCAAATTTTTCTTGAAAATTAAACCATTTATCTTTGTATTGTTTGTCCAAATGTCATGAAATCTTCTGTTTCACACTTTGAACATGTATTTCAATATAATCTAAAATATAAAAAAGCCGCGAAATTATGTGTGTTGAGTACTCAAATACCACAGAACCAACCTTAATGATGTTTGGTTTGTTGAATTTCTCTCCGACTGAAATAGCAGAGTAACTATTGAAACATATTCAAGTATTCAACGAAAGTCATTTTTGTGGAGGACAAAATCAGTTTTTTATCGACCTTTTTTTTTTGGGTAATTGTTACCTTCCACAATCTGAAAAAATATTTTTTCAGATTGTGGAAGGTAACAATTACCCAAAAAAAAAGGTCGATAAAAAATATTCAAGTAATTTTTCATTGATTGATTTTCACTGATCAGTTCACTTTTCAAAGATTTGAAAAATCGAGAACTAAAGATTAACAAGTGTTAGATTATGACAATTGTCATGGTGCAGGCAAAAACATTTGAGGTTATTACAGTGGTAATTACGCGCATGAATAATTATTATGTCATGACGTAGGTGGATGAACAATATAGATGACCTACAAAAAAGTTCCACCTCCCAAGACAATGTTATTTAATGCATATTGGATTAATATGAACATTGAAAGGGAAGAGATTAATTTTTGGAAAAGAACAATTTTGACAAAATGGTTACCTAAGACTTTCGCGGCCAAGGTTTTCAGGGCCATTGTTTTCAATTCGAGTTTGAAGGCCGTAGATTTTTGTAAATTCTTCCTGACGTTTTTCTGGCGCAAATAGCTAGCTTCTTCATAGATTTTTATATTCTGAATTATCTCCGAGTCATCGGATAACTCGGTGATGATGACTACATGGGACTATCTCCATCACTATGGAAACTTGTGATGAATGAGTTACAACATCTCCTAGGATATAATTGATATAAAGTACTGGGATATACAGATAATTCAGTCACCTTAGCTATATAACAACTAAACGCAACTCAATCGATCATGGCAATATTCACCAAGAGGACCGAGGTAGAGGTACTACGACATCCCTATCACCTCTGAGGTGAAAAGATACAAGTGTCAAAAGAAGATAGATATCTGAAAGTGATAAATATCTGGAACCGATATTGAAATAAGAGACAAATAAAATCGAATGGAACACTGATGCTGGCAGAATACACCTAAGATAAATTATGGGGGCTAAACCTATGAAAATCTATGATTTTTCATTTGGTGATCAACGATGAAAGAAGGAAAAGTTATAATCAATGATTCCAAGAGTAACATCAAAACTGTTATGGTATAGCCGTGAAGAAACAGGCGAACCGGAATAAACTAACTCCATATCGTGTCACAAGATAGGCAATGATGAACCTGATGAGTATGCTGGACATTGATCATCAACTCCATACATGGACTCTCAACAAGCTGTGAAGTACAGATATTTGGTATGAGACTAGACCGTGAAATGAGTCATCAGGAAACACGACGAAAGGTGCTGGGAAAATACTTCTAAGAATATGTCCGGGAAAATTTATGAAGAGACCCTCTGAGAAATATATTAAGATATGCTTCAACAGAGCAGGTTTCTACTTGGGATAATCACAAGGCTTTCACCCGGAGATAGTTAATTACGAGGACACCTGATCAAAATAAAGTTGTTTGATGGAGAACTCAGCTTCAGAATATTTGAAAAAGGAACATAGACATCCCGTTATGTTTTGATGCTAATGTAATCCAGAATAATATGAAAAATGTCCAATAAACGATTCGGACCTGGAGACTTCAGCTACAAACAATCCAAAGAAGGACTAGGGACAGCTCGTCATGCTCCCTGGAGATTTGAAGCACTGGATCTGGAGGTAAAGAATTTGTGGACAACTCAAATTCTGTCATGAAACAGACGACCCGTACAAAATAGTATAGAAAACACAGGTGTTGAAATGATTACCATGGAAAGATTGGGAATTGAAAATCACATTTCAGTGTCATAGTGACGAAAGGACAAACCATAGATATCTACATTGGATGTAGGTTATACATTCAATTTTATCTACAAATCAGTGTGTTTCGAGCCACTGTTTTGAAATAGTTCAAATAATCCCATTGGATTGTTTCTTTGTTAATATTAGGGGGTTTTAAATAACTGATTTATGTTTATGTAGTTCGTGCCGATACTTGTCAGTATAATGTTTACCAGCATATCCATCATAGAATTGAGTGATTTTTATTCTGATTAGGTGGATTTTCAAACGTGCCTGTACTTTCACGCAGTAACGATACAAGGTGTCTCGATTTTTTGAAAATTCTTTGAATTTCCAAAACTCGATTTCCGATATTCTTTGAAACACATTTTTTGTGAAGGACTCAACACTGTTCGTTTCTGTTACATAACCTAAATTGAAAAAAATCGGAAAACAATCTTTTTCCGTTCTCAGGACCTGTAATTTACTTCCAAAACTTCCGCTTCGAATTGTGAATGACGATTTTTTTTATATACGTCAAAAGAATGAAATGTTCAGATGTCATATACGATAGTCTACAATAATACATAAACTTGATGTTTTTTGAGATTTCAGTTAAGGTTCATATTTCCGTTTTCAACCTCTCGGTTGTTTTACTTTGATTACGATGATTGTATTGATATTTTTAAGCTTACTTATGACTTCTGAATTTGGTCCTTTCACACCAAACTTATTTTTTCCGTTATTATTATTATAATTGATTGATTGAGGTTCAGGTTAGTGAGGTAATAGTATTACAGATTTGTGTAACCTGAAACATGTTTGTTGAAGGTTTTCTAATCATATAAAATGGCTGAAATAGTGAAGACAATTTTTCAAATTCCCAACATACATATTCACTACTTTCGTTAATTTACATAATTTATCGTTCCTAAATGAGTTTCCACTGCAAGTATACATTAATTTTTCCGTGGCAAATATTGAAAATCGGATGGAGAACCATCCGAATCGCTCATATCAGTTGCAGAATTGATATCATAACAGCGACAAGGATACATGTATATGAATGACAAGTAAGATAAAGAATGTATTTGTTTCTAGTATCACTTATTTTGAATTCCCAATAGGATGAAAATGCAAGTTTACGGTTCCTCATCAACAAAAACAATTCCCATCAAGAAAATCGTAACTTTTATTCAATAATTACCTTGTCTTCCTGATAGAGTAAGTTTCAGATAGAAATTATCTCAGTATTGATGAACTAGTCACAATGAGAAGAATATTTTCGTAATATTTGTTAGTGTCAAATGAATCAATAGGAGGTCAATGACATTTTCTCATGAATATGCAAATATCAAAAATAAAAGTTTATTACAAGCCTCGTAATATTGAATATATGCATCCATTTACAATCGTGCAACGCCGAAATTTCCCCTCGTTCCACCCTGCTACGCAATCGTTTGGTAAATATGCCGAACACGAGTGGTTCTGAGGCCCCCTTCAACTTATATCTGGCGTGTGCTAGACACCTTTCCGAGCACACGTTTGCTCTCTGTCGGCAATAAAGGCCTTAGTCAGCGTAATGATTTTGTGTTTAACCGTTGACGGAACTACAAAGGCCTCCGCTGACTCAATTAATTCTAATGGACTATCCGATTAATCAGTTCTATCGGTGAGACATCAAAAGTGATTTCTCCCGTCAGCATTCGATGGATGTCATACTACTTATGTAGTCGGGGTGATGACGGAAATGTTAGCCTTTGGACGGCATTGACTTTCATACAGTTCATACAACACGGATGAGGCTTGTTACGTATTATATCGTATCCGTGGTGGCGCTTTCTCACAGTGTATACTATTTTACAAAAACTGCAATCGAAAATATCCACCATGGTACAATAAGGAGATAACATCAAGAATAAAAAAGTGAGGCGCGTAAACAATTCAAAAAATATAGGATCATCTCTCACGAGCTCGAATTCAAAAATCTATACTACGTTGTGAAGTCAAACAACTAGTTAATATGACTCAAGCTGCGTATATGCAGACAATTGACAGGAATATTTTGAGTGACCCAAAAAAAATTTGCAGTTTTGTACAACTCAACAAAGGCTTGTCCAAAATTCCTGACAACTTCAAAAACAAAATTTGTTATAATTTCCAAGACATTGTGAATTGGTATATAGCAGTATTTCTCTGATGTTCATGTTTCATCTAATATCGATAAACCTCTGGCAGGTTGTCTCAATAACTGCTCTACCAAAACTATTTAATACAGTTTCTGGAATGATTTTCACTATACAGGGTCTTACAAAAACCGCGACAAGTGTTTCGCTATACAATAGCTTCCTCAAGCGCTGGAGGAAGCTATTGTTTAGCGAAACACCATATGGGAAACTTATTTATTAAGGGTTTTTCGACAGAACGTTATTCCTGATGAAAGTTTGTACGTCCTCTAAAACTAAACATGCACCAACAAAATACAGAAAATCACACGTATTATACGAGGAGCCTTCGAATATTTGATTTTGAGACAAGAGCAAAGTACTCTTATTTTGAAAAATCTCGGTACATGTTATTCAGAATAGTTGTTCAATATTAAAATATACATCTAGATTTCAAGTCATTGATTTTCTGGAGATTATTTCGAAGAATTATTTTGGACAAGAAAATCTCCAGATAAGCAATGAGTTTCTGCCGAAATACCTATTTCATTTTGATGTTTTGTGATTTGATTTCATTGAATATTATGTTCTTGTCACAATACAGTATAATTTTGAGTAATTTTCGGTGTTAACGAAAATAAAAATAACATTGCACCAAAAACTCTGAAAATTATTTCACTCTTCAAAAAAACTGACCGTGGTCAACAAACAGCATCGTTGTATAATTCGTAATATTACAGGCTTTTAAAATAAACCTTCGTATACAGGATGCTGTCTTTTTATCGTTTCAGCAAATTTTTTTCTCGTAGTCCCCATTTGAAAAAAATAGGTG
>WOGO01008533.1:0-10607 GCA_015342085.1 Leptinotarsa defecta
TATATATGTTCATATATTCGTGTAGGTATGTTATTTTTGTTTATATTGCATATAACAATGTTCTTTGGAGAATGTGACATCCAAAATTTTAATTTTTTATTCTCATTCTTATGTTAGGACTCTAGATATTTATATTAATCTGCTAGCTTATACTCTGATTTTATGTACTTGACTGTTTTTTATTTATCAAAAAATGCCATGTTCACCAAAGCTTTGTCAATAAGAGTTTCTCTTTCGACATTAAAGCATATTTATTATTATTATTATTATTATTATTATTATAGACCCCGAAGGTCAGGTATGATTCAAGAATAATGCCAGCTACATGTTAATTCCCTGGCTTCTAGTTTTATCGCTGATGACAAGTAGGGCTTTATTGCTGTCCAACTCTGTTTTTTGCTAGGCCTTCAATTTTATCAACATGTCATCGGTTCGAAGGAAATAATCTTAAAAAAACACATACTTCACAGATATTTTTGAAAATATCTCCATCTTTCAACCTTATTTTGTACCTTCTCTATGAATTCGCATTAAATAACTCCTCTTGAATACGATTGTGAAATATAGAGCAGAGCAACAATGTTTTTGGAAAATGAGTTGCGGGTTTAATTTGATAAAACTCTGAAGATTGTGATGAAAATAAAACCCATGCAGATATTAGTAACAATGAAATTAAATAGGAAAAATCATAAATCAATTTTTCACATACTCTCTCGAAAAAACTGTGATGTTTAGATTCTTTATATTGATTTTTTCCTCAAATTTTGAGAAGTTACAGATCTAAGGACAATATGTTGTTTAAAATATGTTTCTTCCGTTAACCAGCTATCGCACCCCTACGAACGACAACCCACAGAAGTCGAAAATTGTGCGAGCCAAGGACTAACGAGGTCTTACCTTTTAACGTGTGATTCGTAACACGAGTCGGACGATAACAAGTGACAATCGAGCGTTCAACCTCGGGCTTGAACTACCGACTCACTCATCGGCCGATTGACTGAGTGAACAAAGCACTCACGTCGAACCGCCCGGAAACCGACCGAACATATGGGAAGAATATTTTTTTCAATTAAATGTTCTATACCCACTCAGCATGTTCATATTTTCATAAACTATAATTTGATTACCCATATAGAAATTGTTAATCACAAAGTTTTGTATTAAATTTCCATGAATATCTTTTCCATCAAACGAATAATTTTATAACTGCCTACGTGTGTAGTAATTAATGAAATACTCGAAGGTGAACAATTGAATGAAACGTATCTGGAGAATAGAAGTGAAAACAGTACTCTACATAACAACTATGAAATATCAAGCAGGCTTATTAGTTGGTACGGCTGCCTTCTTCAATAATGAATGAAAAACCTCTGAGTAATAATGGAATGGATTTATCGATTTCATTTTGTTGAAGGACCCCAGGAAAAGGGGTTTTTGTTTAATATTCTATTGGGGTTACTCAGACCAAAACATTTTTGAATACACCTGACTGATTATATGTTCATATGGAATGTACAATAGTTTATAGTCCACTATTAACTGTAGAGATTGATCTTTTTTTTAGACTGGGAGTTGGTGATGGAAAAAGATGAAGTTATATTTTTGTAACTTTCATGTTTCAACACTGATTTGTATAACATTGAGGCACTGCACACTTAGGATTGCGTGCAATGTAATGTGAAAAATATAGCAAATATCATAGCAATATATCATAGAGTTGAAAAAATTTCAATTTTTCAGTAGTGTTCCTAATTGTCACAAAGCAATCTGCATCTTCTGAAACATCAAAGGCCACAAATTATATTGCATTGACATAAGTACCTACTTAATCACTTTAGTAGTCAGTCCAAAGTCAGGTACAGATGAAGTACAAAGGAGTAGTAGCTATATTTTCAATTTTATTTGGAGTCAATACTATGCGAATTCCAATGAACATTATGATATAGTAACAATGCTATATTTGATCCTCTCGAGCTATACAGAAAACTTAAAATGCTAATTTTGACATGTTATTTCAGAAAGTATATGAAATGGAAAAAATTGTATTTGAAATATACCATAACGATGTAACAATGAATCTTTGATTCAACATTTCGTGTCAACATGGCCACCATCAACTTTTTTTCATCTTTCATTACAAATATTGAAAAAGCGATAAAATCACAATTCAGAGTATCACACTGATGTTTCTATAGCGTTTCATTTAAAATAATGGGCATTATTATTGACGTTCAAATTGAAAAACAATGTATTTTATAATAAATTTTTGGGAGAGAATAAAACCAGAAACAGAAAATTTATTCTACACGATAAACTACGTCAAATGCTTGAATTGATGACCTCTTTTTTGGAAACATAAAAGTTGTCTGTCCATACAATTTCTGTGGTAATTTTCTTAACATGATGGATGTGATACTATTACATGTATCTCTCATTTCTATTTGAAATGGTCGATATTTCTACTAGATGTCGAGAAAGCTTTATCCTTTAATTATGCCTAGACAAAAAATCTCAAAGGATAATGTCTGGAGATCGAGTTGGCCAGGCAATTGGTGTATTGTTTCCAAATCATATTATTGGAAATATTGCATCTGAATATTCCTTTAAAATTGCTGTGTGTTGGGAGGTTCCTTGTTCAGTGGCAATTCATCTAGAGTTAGATACGTTTCATCATTCAAATGCTCAACGGACCTAGTATGTTCGTTCCCAAAATTCTCAACAAATCATTAATCCCGAACATTTCCTGAAAATTAGTTTCTCTATGTGAATGTTTATTTATATTATTCCAACTATAATGGATGTTTTTGTTGAACCAACCATTGTTGGTTCATTTCAATTCGTACGTCCATATTTCCAACTTTCCTATTTCTACACGTCTCAACCACTTCGCATATCGTACTCTTCTTTCATGATCCCTTTCATTACGTTACGTTACGACCAACGATTTCATTATTTTTTTATCTGATCAATACCTTATGAGAGTGGTACGGTGACTGCTATCTAGGACCCACTGAATTATTTTTTAGCTTTAAGTATATTATCTGCATCATTATCATTTTTTTTTCAATGAAACCGTTAATTATGATTTTGTTACTTATTTCATTTTCAAGTTTTTAGTTTTTAAATGTTTTTGTTTGTTTGAGTTTCATTATTATTTATTATGTTCTCACGAGTGATAGACATTATAACGGTCGATCCCCCCAGAGGTCTAATAGAGGGGCAAGGCACTATACAGTGCATTTCTTTAATGTCCCACCCTTTTATTTTTTGAACAGGTCAACTCAAAAAATTCAAATTTGGAATAATGAAATTAATGCATGACTTTATTTTGATGAAACTTTCAAGATTGCGACTGGACGCCATCTAAAAAAAAAAGTTAAATAAAAAGGGGGGTCTTGTGATACATCTTTTTGAAGCTCCTAACAAATGCTTCACAACCCTAGAATATAATGTCATCATCTTCAACTACTACAAATTGGCGGAGCTTTCAATAATTGCCTGAATACATTGACATTTAACTACATAATATGAGGTAATAAGCTTCAGGTCAGTTCAGAAGATTCTCGAAATGGTTGCCTTGAACTTTTCGACATATGAAAAGCCTATCCAATATTTTACGCCGAACATTTTCGAACACAGTAACGTCAATATCTCTACAAATATTTATTATTCTCTGCCGTATATCCAATGATGAATTAGGTTCAGTTTCGTACACCTTTTGCCTCAAAAAGCTCCATAACATAACGTCCAAAGGTGTCAAATCTGACGAGCAGGCTTGCCATTCTGTAGGACTTCGACGGCCAATCCAACGACCGGGAAAAGTAGTATACAAATAGTTTCTTTCTTGTCTGGAGTAATGTGATGGTGCTCCATCTTGTTGAAATACAATATCCATATCGAATTCATTATGATTCGCTTCGAAGATTTCAGTGATGACAGGGTCAACAGTAGTTTCCAGCATATTCAATTACAGTTCCCCTGTTGAATTTTCATCAATAAATAAAAGTGCTTCAATAATGTTTCCCAATATTCCTGTCCAAACGTTAATTTTTTCTGGATATTGGTTACGGAAAACGCGAGGGTTGGCGTCATTCCAATAATGGCAATTTCGTCTGTGAACGTTTGAAGAAAATGAACATTCGTCACTAAAACAAATATTGTGGAGATAGGTAGTATGCCTTTTAATAGTTTCCATCATGATTTCGCAGAATTCTGCTCTTCGATCAGGGCCATCTTCAGTTAATTGGTGTACCATTTTAATTTTGTATGGATGATACATATGCCTCTTCAAAAGTCACCACACAGTAGAAGGAGACACCTCACAAACATTCGCGATGGAATAACTAGACTGTTCAGGATTTACTACCATCTCACCAATTATTTGCACCTGCTGTTCTTCCGAAATGAACGGATGACCTGGGGGCTTTTTGTTATGTACACTACCGGTAGTTGTGAATTCGGATACAAGATCCTTCAAATATTTTCTACAGATAAGACGATTCGGAAAACATTCATTGAAAATCTTTTCGGTCTCGTGGATGTTTCGCGTCGCATCGTAAATAAAAATCGCTTCAATTTTTTCTTCCAATGGACAAGAATTGACCATTTCAGAGATTATTGATGTGGTACCTTTCTACTAGTAAAACCGAAAACTGACTGAGAATATTCTAACTGAACAATGATGATCATTGTCGTACTGACATTTTTTGTCGTTTTTACAAACAAAAAATAACTTAAAAAACCTTATCGGGTTTTTGGAATTGCCATATGGCAGATAAAAAGGAATATTTCTAGAAATGTCGATATTAATGTGTTTGTCTTCAGGAAATTATAAAATGTCTCGCCATTTTGTAGCAGGCGAAGATATTGATCTCCCTTTCCATTAATTTTTTTTTCTCAGATGGCGCCCACCCGCCATCTTGAAAGTTTCATATGTCAATTTCACTTCAAAATAGAGTATTCATGTATTAATTTCATTATCCCAAATTTCAATTTCTTGAGTTGACCCGTTCGAAAAATAAAAGGGGGGGACATTTAAAGAAATGCACTGTATAAAACATGATGTGCCTGAGTCTTTAGGGGAAAACGCCACACAGTCCTCGACACGATCTTGACTTGGGTGGGAGATTCATACTTGTATCCCGATTCTGAGTTGACTTAGTTCTTGTAATATTATATTGGATTTGAATGTTTTCCATAGTGTATGTACTATGATACCCCTTTGATACCCATATTGATGTAGCTATGAATTAATATGTTGCCGCGGCCATTTTAAATTTGTATATTTTTCAAAGTGCCTGTCATTTGATACCCATTTTGGGATAGTTGTGAAAAAATTTGTAATCCGCTGCGCTGTAGCTGCGGCCATTCATTAAATTGTATCATCATCATAACTAAATTATGTCTACCGTTTAAAAAACATTGAAAGTTTCAATTTTCATTTTTCATGATAATCTCCTACCGTAGTAACGGCTACATCCATCAATTCATTGAAAAGAGAATGTTTCATAAGGTGAAAGCGCAATTGTAATATTATCGTTACAAGAAACAACTTATATTTATTTCGTTCAAGTCATATAGATAAAAAAATGAGTGATCTTTTTTTTATACTACCTACCGTCCGCGTGGCTTGAAGCTTCAATCACTGGTGTGCAAGTCCCAAGTTCGAGCAACTGATCTACATTGTTGTTAAGAAATTAGTGTGACATAAAACTATTCGACTCAATAATGAACTCTAATAATTAGAGTTTCTAACTAGCTACATTTCATTATTGAGTATTGTTAAAACTCATGTTAAATGACAATTCTTATTACCTTTGTTTTAACCGGCAACTCTGCGAGGTGCCTGCTGTGAAATGAATGATTTTTTGTGTAGTAGATAAGATGGTCGATTTGAGTGTAATGTAAAAAGTAGTGTACAAGCAATTGCCATTCAATAAAAACATTTATTAACCTATAAACAAAATTTTCATCAAAAACAAATTATACAGTCCACGATATATTCAAACATTAGAAACAAGTATCGTATTCTTTTGATGAATAGTTATCGATTTCTTCGCCACATTTCAAATTTCTGGTGGAGTCAAACATTTTTACTTTCTGATTCCACGTTTTCATTTCCGTTTTCATTTAGAAATCATATATTTTACAAAAACTATCAGTTTGTTGTTTACCGTTTGGGAACATATTTTGAAGTAGATTAATTCGTAAGGTTCGAGTACTTATGAATGGAAAACATTGAAACACAATCATAAATTTATGAATTTGCTTACTTATGATCGAATTCGAAGATAGTGAGCTATGTATCTGGTCAACTGTGATTTGTTCAAAACTATGCTAGTGGTTTCAGCGTTCAGAAACTAATTTTAAGGTGATAACGTTATTTATCCCCTTTCCAAATCTGCTCTTGAATGGTGCGTAAATTTTTATTTTCACGCTGAGTTATACATACAACTTTTGGCAGTCCAACTTCGTGGTAAACAACCACATTTGTAACAAAATATTACAATTTGGGAACAGTTCGAAGTTTTTGAAGTTGAACGGCAGAACTAACTTCCAAATAATGCAGCCAATATCCGTTTTCCACAGAGATATTCTATGGTAGGGTAAAGAATATAACCGACTCGAAATTGAACATAAACGAATATTACCTTCATTAATGTTTTTTACCGAAGAATGGAAGCCATTATTTCTTGATAACAATTTGAATCATAATTCGGCATTTCAATTTTCCTTGGAACTGACTTCGAAGGAAGGGACTCATCCATTAACACATAATAGCCTGATTTGTAAGAATATAATTTTATTCGTTTAATGGACTGAGAGTAATTGGTGAAGGAGATATAAAACTGTTGTCGATTCATTTTGCAGTTGATGCGAAAAGTGAAGAAAAATGAAATGACAATTCATGAATATTCAATAGTTTTGGGGCGCTATTTTTCCGAACGAGGCGATGATAAATGCGGCGTTGAACAGATGGAATTGAATAATTTACTGGAATGGATTCGTAATTCCATATTTTTGAAAAAATCTTCCACTAATTGAATCAGAGTTAGGTATCACGAATTTACTTTTGAGTAAGAGCGAGTTTGAAAGTCACTTTTACTCTAATCATGATATATAGATATTTATTTTTTATATTTTTTGTGGAACTTGAACCACCAATCATGTTAGTTCGAAGTCGTGTTCTTTGAATATTTACCAATTTCAGTTACAGAAATTCTATCAATTTTCAATATTTGATTGACACACTACGTACATCACTCAAATTTCAGTGAATTTGGAAGTTTCATATTTTTTTGTTATACCTACTTCAGTTTTAGGCCGATGATTATTCAAGGCAACCCCAATAATGCTACAAAATTCAGCAATGTTTGATGTACATTTATAGTCGCCATACGCACTAATTCATACCGATTGGGCAATGAAAACGATTTAAAACCTACGACAACTATCAGGAGGGGTTATAATGATGGATTGATGTAAAATTTTCTGAGTGATCTTTCAAAGGAAAACTGGGAAGATGTTTTTTCTGTGAATAATGTAAATGATTTCGAATTTTCACATTGTTTTTTCTCACTACTTCAATGTTCTTTACCCCTTACGCAGTTATTGCTCGAATAACTCAACAAAAAAACACTGGGTTTGATGATAATGTATCATCTTCTAACTCAGAAGTCAATGTAGGTGTCCTACAAGGCTCTATTTTAGCCTAGACTATTTTTTTGTCTACATTAATGAAATCGATACAATATTTCCTATGATACAATTTACATTATATGCTGATGATATACCATTGATTATTTTTAACAAATCCAACATCTTACAAAATGAATGCGAATACATATGAGTTTTTGATGAAGTGGCGTTGGTCGAATAAATTATCATTCAATCCCGACAAAACAACTATCGTAAAATTTCAGACCGCCCAACAACATAGTGAGGACTTCAAAATTGAACTATCTACTCAAGAAATTGTAACCAGTGATATTATGAAATTCCTAGGTATCGAACTAGAGAAAAATCTTGAGTTCAAAACACATTGCGAATCATTAATATCTAACTTCAAGTCATTCTATTACTTCATCTATAATTTGAAGACTATTGTAACTCATGAACAGTTAATAAAATTCCACCATGCACAGTTGGAATCTTGTTTGACTTATGGGATATATTTCTGGGGTAACTCCATACATTCTAGGAACACATTCATTGCACAAAAAAGAATCGTAAGGTGCTTAGCAGGAAAATCAAGACAACACTCTTGCAGAGATTTTTTCAAAAAACTGAACATTTTATTGGAGCCTCTGAAGATACCCTACATTTTGTTTCACAAAAGAGAGGACATTGGCAAATCATGATCTTCAGATGATGTGGTGCTGCAGGTTTTTCCAGGTTTTCCTGCAGCTGAAAAAACAAATGCGCTACTTTCTTCTTTAATATAATTTTAACTCCGACTGGTTTATTTATTTTTGAGATATGTTTATTTGTCTATAGAAATAGAAAAGGAATCCCGAAGAATTATAACACACATAACATCAATATGAGACAAAAGAACCTCTTGCGTATACCTTTTGCCAGATTGAATATTACCAGTTCTTCGCCAAACTGTATTGATCCAAGGTTATTAAACAAATTACCTGAGTCAGTAAGAAATTGTATTTAGGAAATAGAATTTAAAAAAGAATTCAAAGTTTTTTATACTCTGACCAAATTTTTGTGTACATAATTTACTTGTTTGTAATATACACTCATTAGTGTGTAAGTTTTATAGTTGTGTAGTATCTGTGACTATCACTATACGATGTATGTTGTCAATTATGGGAAATGATTGATTGATTGCAGACTGGATTTGTTGAAACTCTCAAACCGCAGTTCACACCTGGACATGCTATGACCACTACTCCCACTCCCATAACCTCAGTTGACGAAAAAATTAGCCAGCTTCAGTTTCAAACGGAGCTGGAAAATAGGAGTCAACAGATAAGGGACCTAGTAGAGAAGTTGGAGACTCTAAAATTGAAGAGGCAAGAAGATAAAGAGAAGCTCAAGGACTACGATAAATTAAAAATACAAGTAAGTGAGAAAAATCATGAATCCCAGTATAGACTATTAGAATAGAAATAGAAATAGTTTTATTCATCACTAAAATTTTCACACATACACAATTACAAGATTAAATACATGAGAAAACTTTTTGGACTAGTCAAAAAAGTAAAACGCTAAAAGCTAAACACAAATGTTTGATCTTGAACAAATTTAAAAAAGACTACATATATAAAAAGAAACTATGTCATTTATCTAAGCACTGAAAGCAAGAAATTCATCCATACTGTAGAAGCAGTTATCCAACAAGAAACCATATAGTTCATTCCTCATTACAGTTCTACTTTTATTGATCCCTATAAAAGTTGTTATTTCATTGAAGCATGTAATACACAAGTATTTTGGGGAACTGTAACATGTAGCGGCACGGCAATGGTAAGATGCTAAATTTTTTAAATAGTGGTTTACAAGAGTTCACTGGACAAGTATTGATCATACAGCGAATGACTCTTTTCTGAACCTTAAAAATGCGGTCAGTATATGCAGAGTTACCCCAGAATATCAATCCATACTGTAGCCTTGATTGTACCAATCCGTGATACATGAGTTTTATAACTTCTGTAGAGACAATGTCTCGCAGATTCCGAATTGCGTAGTTTGCACTGCCAACTTTTATACATAAACTGTCGATATGTGCCTCCCATGTTATCCTTTTATCCAGGAGTATTCCGTAAAATCTAGCTACCTGACAGTATTCCAGAGTTTCACCACACATATTGATGTTGTTCATTAGATCTGGATTTGAGGTACCCTTTTTGAGTAAGAAATTGATTAACTTGGTTTTCTTTATATTGCAGACAAGGTCATTGTCGCTACAGTATTTACTGAATTCATCACATGCATAATTTCCTCAAGTTTACCAGACTTTCCAAGTTTTTATGGGCTAGGAGTGTGTCATCACCGTAAAGTACCATTCTATTTGATTTGGTACACGTATCGTAGATGTTATTTGGAAATATTATAAAAAGAGTTGGTCCCAATATAGACCCCTGGGACACTCCTAACTCAGCACTCTTACAGTCGGATTTGCTATTATATATTACTGTCACTTGCATACGATTTGTGAAATGTGATACTAAATTATAAGCCAGTTTATATTTTTTATACATCAAACATAGAAAAGGCTGCAAGGAAGGTCATTATCTGAAATAAAATATAAAACCTTCTACTATTAAACTTTCCTTGGAAAGGATTTGCTAGCCAAATATCACTTTGAAAACGGTCAAGTTCTTATTTTTATTATTCATACTTTTGGACAATATGCATTTATTTATTTATTCAACAGGTAGTCCCAATTTCAATTGGTTATATAAAAAAAAGAATTTGTAAAATCTTAACCAAATCAAAGATAATAAGATATATAAAAATGGTTGTTTTTTTGTCGGTTGGGTGGTTGGTTGGTAAGTGATAAACTTCTACATCGCTCAACCGATCGTGATGAAACTTGACATGTATAAGTAATTTTTCATAGAGAAGGTTTTCAGGTTATCAATTTTTCTGTA
>WOGO01008534.1:0-10606 GCA_015342085.1 Leptinotarsa defecta
GGACGTCGTTCTCTCTGCACTGCCTTTCGAAGTTGTCCGCGAATGCTTCCGCCTTCTCCTGGTCAGTGTAGACGATTCCTTGCTCGCCGTGTATTGGCGGGCATGGCTGTCGAGGTCCTTTCCTGAGTACTTTCTGCATTCTCCATGCAGACTGGTCTTCAGTGTTTAGTTCTTCCAGACGAGTAGTCCATTGTCTGTCTTGGATTTCTTTTAGTTCTTCTTTCAGTATCCTGTTGGCTCTTTGCATGCACCTTTTGTCCATAGGTGCGCGAGTCCTTTGGTACCGTCTTTTCAGGCATCTTCTTATCCTGACCAATTCCATCGTTTCTGGTGGGAGCTGTTCTTGGAAGTTGAAGCGTGGGGCTAGGACTTCCCGTGCGCTTCTTTCCATTGTTTGGATGATCGCCTGCTGCAGCTGTTCTGTGGCGTTCTTCAGATCCGTTGGTGTTTCGATGCGTGGTATCTCACCCATCGCATCGTGTATGGCGAGCTGGAACCTTATCCAGTCGATGACTCGCTTTGTTGAGTTGTCTGCTTCCACTCTACCTCTTCCTATTGTGAATAGAATGAGGTTGTGGTCTGACGAACCTTCGTCTAGTACTTCCATCTCCGTAGTATCGATGTTCTGCACTACTGCGATGTCAAGAATGTCAGGGACTTGATCTTCTCGTGGGTAGTATGTTGGTGTGTTTGGTGCTACTACCGCGATGTCCTCAAATTCTTCTGAAATTCTGACTAGATCTCTGCCTCTCCTATTTTCATACCTACAGTTCCAGTCTCGCCACTTTGCGTTGAAGTCACCGATGGCAATTGTTGGATGGTGGTCTGAAAACATTTCTGCCATGTCGGTTCTTTCTAATCTTATACCTTGCGGTGATAGGTATACCGACGACATTCTTAGCTGCTCGTAGCGTCTCAGTTTGTCTCTGACCGCTACTGCTTTTCTGGTTTTCTATCTTCATTTTGCGGTAGTTCTGTTTTTACTATCACCGCCCCCCTGACCTGTCTGTCCTGTATACGTTGTATCCTGGGATTCGGTAGCTCTTTTCGCTCCTTGACTTTGTCTCCTGCAGTGCCATGACGTCTATGTCTAGACGCGATAGCAGCTCCCGTAGCTAGCTCGTTTCTCCTGCCTGTGGAACTGTTTATTTCCACGATCCTATTTTCTGTTGTTCCGAGATTCGTGAAGGCACGGGTGCTTGGATTAGTGCGGCTAAGACCGCTTGCGCGATCTTTTGCTGCTTCGTCGTGAGCTTCCCTAGAATGTTGACCAGTTCATTGCCTCCGACAATCCGCGCCTTCAGTGCTGGTGTTCTTGAGGCTGGCTGCTGTCGAGGCCTCTGACTTTCTGTCTGTCTAGTCCTGTTTCCTGCTGATGTTGTGTATCTGGTTTTGGGGAACATCCTGCATCCCCTATAGCTGGCTGGGTGCGCCTTCATGCAGTTGGCGCATTTTGCTGGAGTATCTTTTGTCTTTTGACACTCTTTTGCATCGTGACCTTCGCCGTACTTTACGCAGCGGGCTGTCGCATGGCAGCACCTCTGCGCGTGCCCGAAGTATTGGCACCTTTGGCATTGGGTAATAATCATTTTGTTGATTCTTTACGGTTCCGCTCTCTATTACATCCTTCATAGTGATGATGTCTTTTTCGTATTTTTTATTTATTGCCCATAAATGTCTATCTTCATCTTTTAATTCCTGGATGATCTCCTCTCTAAGATTTTCGTTCCTATGCTCCATTTTTCAATGAAGCAGTTGGCTAGGTCTGAAAAGTAAAATTTTATTCAATCGAATTCTTTTTAACGTGTGCTTTTGCACACAGCAGTTCTGAAAAGAACTATCTCTCCTGGTAGTGTGAGAACACTGCACTAAGCACTTCCATTAAATCAAACTGAATAATATTCGTATCACTGCGCTTCAAGTTACGCTTCAAGCTTTTACAGTTTTATGTTCACTCTACGGCGTCTGGAATTGGAATACGGACGTATCCTCTGAATGAAGCAATAATTTCTTTGTCTCTCACCGAATGAAGCAAGACATATTGTTAGCTTTGAGAAGTAACAAATCGTTCGACTTGAAGCGCTCATAAGGGCGGAGCCTCGCTTTTTAAAGTAGCCTCGGCTAGGATTAGTTTTTTGACCTGGGGGAGGTCAGGTGACCGGGTGACAAACAGCCGTTTCTTGTAGCTTCAATCTCTTCTGCTCATATTCAAATTCGGCAGGTGAAAATTTATGTACGATTTATGTACGACGCGATTAAAAAATCCTGAGATAGAACTATGTCTGAAGCCCACTTACTATAGCGTTCATGGCAATAAGTCCGCAATATCCTACCAATTTCTCGCATACAGCGTTCATACGGATTAACCATGGGATATCTGACCGATATGAATACTAGTTTCATGCCTAAGCCAGACAATGTTTTTTCCAAATTTCCGAAGTAAATTGGGTGGCGTTGTTATGTAAGATACGCATAGGCGGACTATGACAGGGAAAATAGTTAGCTGTCAGTCGATTTAATATGGTCCTAGAAGTTGCTCATATCAAAGGGTATAGTGTCACGTATTTCGTGAAGACATTCAGAACCACTAGTATTTGAAAGTGCCTCCATGACTACGAATCAGCGGTCCCAGGATATCTATAGCCAACAAGTCACTTTCAGATTCCGAAATTGTTTGCATTTGCGGCGGGTTAGGTAGATTAGATATCTTCGCTTATTGTTCTCTGCATGTTATGGAAATAAACTTCTTCACGTTAAGCTACCCAAACTTTGTAAATGTCCCAGCGCACAGTACTATCCTGAAACTAATTATTTTACCATACTTTTTGATACACAGAGTATTTCGGAATGCGAGTTTCCTCTTTTATACATAATATTGTTATGAAAAAGAAACTTTTTTTTCGTAAATCTAATTTTAATGGAAGATTGGTTACAATTTCTGAGAGGTACTCATCCTCACTCTGGTACTGTACGATTCTATTCAGCTTACCAATCAAAAGTTTCGATATTTTCAATTGATCTAGCTGAAAATACTTATCGGATGGGATTGGTAAACGGCCACAAGCAAAACGCCAACGCATCTACTTGATCTTTTTCACGTCCTGGGACATGAACAACTTCCATTTGATACTCCTGTAAGGCCAGATACTGTCGGGTTATGCTTAGCGAAAGCAGGCGATAAGTATTGAGGTGAGTGAGCATCCTACTATATGTATATAATGTGAATTTGTTCGACAAAAAGTATGTTTTCCATCTTTGGATACACCAGAGGACGGCAAGGACCTCTATTTCATTGACGCTGTAATTTTTCCCTATACGATGAAAAGCGACTTGCCCATGCAACGGGCATCATGTGTTGCCCGATCAGGATGGTATGATAACGTAGCCCGTTCTAGTTGTTTCTTGTGAGGACTTTTTTATTGAATGAGTAATGGGAGCGGACAGCTCGGACATTCTAGGGGAGAAAGATCTATCATTATATACAACCCAATAAATTTTTGTTCCTCCTTAACATTCTTTGAACAATGCATTACCATCTGAAGAAAGCGACATTTCTGTTCTTAAACAGTTAGACCCGCTTCTTTCAACCTTGAAAACACTTCCCCCAAAAGTATCAAATGATCCTGGAATCAATGTGACATCACAAGCAAATCGGTAATATATGTGGGCAAAAAGTCATTGTACTTTTTCCCAAAGATGGTGGAAATTGCTCGGGAAAAATGAACTAACTCAATATTCCAAATGACAGAACACAAAACTGATAAGTTTTTTTTCTAGCATTTCCTACTTAGGTTTGTTGATGCTCGCAACATCTCCAAACAGAATAAATCGAAACACAAAACTCCACAATCAAAAAATTAGGAATGAACTGTTTGCCAATTCCAACGAAAATAGATCATCTGCTCGGTAGCTTAAGCTGTTAATCAAAACTTCACAAACTCCACAATGCCACCACTAATACAAGCGGATGGTTCAATTGCAGCAACAGCCATAGAATAAGCCGAATCTACTATCTGAACAAGTTGCGTCCCACTCCACAGACGATTTTCTGGGGAAGGTACCACCCACTATTCCCACACTAAAATCTATACTGCCGGAAATTACTTTTCGACAACGACTAGTCAGGCGAATTTTGAAGCAGTTCAATATCAACAAGACGTCTGATCCTGAAGAAGGCCCCGTCATTATACTCAGAAAGTGCGCAAATGAACTCACATCAGTATTTTGCAGACTTTTCAATCTGTTTCACAAGAAAGGGGTTCTTTCTTCTTGTTGGAGGATTGCTCGCATTCACCCTATTCCCAAAAAAGGCAAAAAAAATCATGAAGAAATTCGTAAAACACCACATACTCAAAAATGTGGGAGAATTCACCATTTTGAACGATTATCAATATGGCGACCTTCTATCGTATGTCACCCATATTTGGAATAACGCAATTGAGAAAAATAGAGAGCCCAAAGCTGTTGCGCTTGATATTTCAAACTTCGATCGTGAATGGCATGTTATGGCTTGTCACATTGTTTTGGTGTATGAATATCCAGCTTCCTGAAAGAACGCTTCCTACAAGTGGCCGTCGATGGATCTTTCGAATACTTTTATCATCAACGCGGATGTGTCTCCAACCCTCTTTTTATTGTATATCAATGGCTCATTGGAAAAAATCAAGAATCCAGTATATCGCTTTGCTGACGATAGGGTACTTGTTTCGTCATTCCATTTGGACTCCAGGACATCGGCTGTGGATGAACAGTTTATTGTATCAGTTTGAAAATGTACTCATAGCACGAAACTGCAGTAACGTTAGTTACGAATACAAATGGTAAAAAAACAAAGAAAGTGTCATTTCTCATTTTTCAAAAACATTTCCCATTCATCCAGGTTCAGTGAACGTTTGTTGGCCTCCTTCTACAGCAGAAATATTAGTGTATGAATAATATTTTATGTAGGAGCCAATATATTTCACATTATCTCCACATTCAGACTTTGTTTCTCATATGTTTATAAGTGTTTCCAAAGTAGTCGTAAGAGAAATATATTCAACTTCAATGATTACCTTTCGTTTGATTTCAGTACATCTTCCAGATCACCCAAAAGGATTCGTGATATTTTGAAGCGGAAGAGTAAACACTGCTATAACTTGTTTCCGGTCAATGAATGATTCTTTGGTTCTGTTCTGCCTATCGCTCGAGGCGCTTCTGTTCAATATCACGTTCCACACAGCTGAAACGATATTAAATGCTTTTTGAGCGAAATGAATATCGAGATTTTGATATTTTGCAATCTGCGATATGATACATAACTATGTCCAATTTGATGTTTTGTGGAATGTGAAGTTTTAAGCTCCTGTTTGTTTATTGGCATCCAAAATATTGATGTAGTGGTATTTGGGAATATCTCTTCATCGAATCCATGATTAAAAAATTATAACATCAAAAACAGTTGCAGATTAGATACATGACAATAATGAAATGGAATTAATTTCTATCATATTGTTGAAATATTTCATGTTAATATGAAAACAACATGCCATCAATGCTGGTATTACCCAGGTATCAATGTTGTATCTGAATTGTTTTTATCATACAGTAACGAACTATTAGACAATACCTGAAATTCGACCAACTGCTTTACTAACTTGTCCATTATCTTCATTCAGGTGTCCAAACATCAGTGAACCCCATGCTTTCGAAAACCAGGTGTCAATTTGGTGAACATGACAAAACTTGACGTAATAATAACGTTGAAAGAATAGCAAAATAGCTCCTTAGAAACTGTTTCACAATATTCATTCAATTTTAAATTAGAACACCTTTGGAATAATGCACATATATTCAAAGTGACAGTCCAGACATAACCTGAGATTAATAGTAGTTCAACGCTATTGGAATGATAATGTTCACCCCCATAAATGAACTGATTACTTCAGTTTGAAATGAAAAAACAATAACCTGAATATATTTGGGTATTTCTCAAGGACAATCATACGTGAAGAATTGTAATGAATTTATATTTTCCAAGGAGTACCATAATATGTTTTGAAAAAACAATTTTTCATATTAAATGTGTTCTGAGCGAAA
The DNA here is from genome assembly GCA_015342085.1 of Leptinotarsa defecta. NCBI lineage: Eukaryota > Metazoa > Arthropoda > Insecta > Coleoptera > Chrysomelidae > Leptinotarsa > Leptinotarsa defecta. The sequence goes on from WOGO01008534.1 coordinate 6,079, forward strand.
TCATACTGGTCATTTGGTGAATTGATTTGAAGAAATACTGACAACTGCATCAACAGCATTCACTTCAATATTTGAATTGACCTTTCTACCCTATTCAATACCGTATCAAATATCTATTCGAAGGTATTTATTTCTGTTGAGTTATTTCATCGTCAATAAGAATAATCGACAATATTTGTATATTAGTAGATAAAGGTATTACGTCAAATAAATCGCGCATTGACAAATTTCATTCATTTTCGAATAAAATGCCCATTGGTGTACTGCAACTTATTTTACAACGATCAAAGATATCAAAATCTGGGCAGGTAGCCCATGGTCTCAGAAATCTTCAAGATGAAACATTTGCCCTTGAAGTCAACGCAGATACCACTGATGTTGTTGATGCAGTCGCAGACGAAACGTTTGTTACTTCAAATTCCGTCCGGCCACATTCTACCAGCCCGTATTCTATCCACAATATGGAATTTCTCGGTAATTAAGTACCGGAAGTTCTTAGTAATTGTTCTCTTCCTAACAGAAGATTAAAAAGCGGGCTAAACGGGATGGGTCCCTTATCGCCATTCATGCTGTTTTCACATTTTGCTATTTAGCCAAGGATGGTAGCCTTTTGCATTTTTTGGCCAAGATTTCTGCCTCATCGCGGCAAGCCGATATAACTTCGAGATTCGAGAGTAGAGAAGACATCATTCCCGCAGGGACTTCAACAGTTATATTAACAGATTGGTTTGGAAAGAGTCTGCAGAGCTCGAAGAAAAGAACTCGATATTTCATCCATTTTTTCTTCTTTTTCGACAATATTCGCGTCACCGGGAGTTGAAAACTTCACAACGGATATCCTCCTCAAGAAGGACTACATCAGGCTTATTAGCTTGTAATATCCTGAATGTGGCGATCAAAAAAGAGATATCCATCTAATTCCAGACCAAGCATCACAAATGATCTGGATAGCCTAAAGACATTTTTTGTGGATACTTTCTGCATAAATTCGTACAATAGCATCTAAAAATTTTTCCTAAAGTACTTGTGAGTCTCTATGAAAAAATGACATTTCTAAACACGGCGATGTGAAAAATTATGAGTTATTCGATGTATGAAACTCATAGACTACGTCAGTTTTTTCAAATGTACAAATCAACAGACAAAATATATTGGGAATAGAAGTATTATCGAATCAATAAAGAAATGATCATGTTCAAAAATATACGAATAGATTAAATTTCTGTGTCGTTCATCCGTAAAATATTGCGTCCTGTATTTCTGTATAAGGTCGAAGAGTGGTGTCACTATCAACTAATGGAATTCAACACCAATGCTTCCACATTCGAGGACGATATACGATATATTTTCATGAACTCATTTCGAGTTTTCGTTCACTGAACATTCTATTATATTCATTTACATCTGGGCTTTGATGATAGCTTTGTTTATGATCCGTACACGCTGAAAGCTTGTTATCTTTATGATTTCCATAATCATTATTGAAACATTTCTTACGCAACTGCTGTATATTTATATAATATACTTCAACATTTCGTGAATTAATGACAAGCGCATTATTTGGCTTTCAGAGAAATACATCATTGCATAATACAGGGTGTAACATAAGTACGTTAAAAGATTCAAGTGATGTATTCCTGAGACAATTGTAAGAAAATAGTCTATATAAACTTGTGTTCGGAAATGCTTCGTTTATAATATATAGGGTGTTGAAATGTATTTTTTTTGTTCATTTTTCAAAAATAAATTTCGCATAAAACAAGTTATTTGCAGGAAATTTGTTGCTTCGAGTTTTTTGACGAGGTAAAATCCAGACAGCGCTGCGTACGCTGACATTGTTTATTACAAATGCCGGAACTTTTTTGACAGTGAACTTTTAGTACTTTTCATTAAAAAAACTAATTTCCTCACTTTTTCCAAGTGTTTATGGAAAAGCTACCAATTGGTTATTCAATTTAATTTATTTTGTAAATATAAATATTTCGCACTGTATCGAGTTCCGAGGGGCCAAAGAAATGTTCCACCCATATGAGACGTTCATGACCTTCTGAAAGGAAAAAAACAAGGCTATGACAGAAAAAAAGATATTGTCCGATAAAAAATTTAAGTATCTAATCTAATGGAATGCACTCCGGCGTTCATCTCGAAACCATTGTTTTATATTTCGCCATTATTTTTGGGAATAACACATATCACCCCACTCACCGTGTTAGGAATCACACGTTTGACGGTAAGACCTCGTTAATCCTTCGCTCGCATAAGTTTCGACTTCTGAGGGTTGTCGTTCATAGGGGTGCGACAGCTGGTTAACGGAAAAACAGATTTTAAACAGATTTTATTTTACACTCACCAAAAGCAACAGATACAAGTCCATTGGAGATTGTTGAAAAATTTTGATATCAGAACTGTTGAAAAATTTTACTGCGAAATGAATTTTCTGTTTATTTATTTACTTGGTTCAGAATTCGAAAATGTTTTTGGTATTTTCTTCGTAAAAATACACAAGAGGCCTCTTGTACAGTTACTTTTAATTATCGACTTGTTATGACCCTATTTTAGCATTGATCATGAAATAATTGCTGTCCTGAGATCGGCTTTTTCAATCATCTAGACAACGTGGTAATGGCCTTTTTTCGAATACATGTAAAACTCATAGAAAACTCCTGGAATGTACACAATATGTATGAATAATATAATCAACCTCCAAGTTGATTATATTATTCATACCGCACTCGGGAGCTGCTTGCTCCATTGATGAAACGGGTAAACTATTTTTTAGCAATACGAAGTTGACAGGCACAAAAAAGGTTTGTGAGTAGCTTTCAAAAATGGCTCTGATATCTTGAACACTAAATATAGCTGATTGAATATTTTACGCCATAGACATAGGTAGCTTAAATTAAGCAGTGTTCTTTTCAACAGTGATATATTGTTGGATATTTGGTTTATTTTTTACCGACTGTTGATTTTGCTCTCTAGAGAATCTTAGGTATTGGTCTTTTTTTGGTGGAAATGAAAGTCAACGTCCCACGATTATTAGGAAATCGAAAATCTGAGGTTATTTCTCCCTATTTCACACATGCTGTATTTCATGCAGCTCAGGTATCTCTAATAACATCATAACAATCATACGTATGCTTTTCTAGGCGTTCACCCCCAAGATATTGATAATATCATGAAGAAATGAAAATTACTCGGAAGAAAATATATTACGTTGTTTCAAAAGTTTTTCCCGTTTTCATGAGTCAACTTCTACCGCTCAGGAAGTTATCGGACTGCTTGAAAATATGATGGTCGGTGAGCGAGAGATCTGGGGAGTATGGTGGTTGAGGCAGAATCAAATCTCTTCTGTTGGCCAGCGCCGGCTGCTGCCGACGCAATTTTCGATACATTTAGTCAATTTCCTCACACTGGATTTCTGCTGTGATGGTTTGACCAGCCGCTGACCATCATACAATAACCATTGTCTTTTTTTATTGGTTTTCGACATTGGATAGTACCTGGATAGTTAACCGGTATCTAACCATTGTCCTGAACAACTCTTGTTGTAGAGGATCACCTTTCCACCACACGTGACCATCCAATCCAGAAAAGGATCGGTTTGGCTGCGCAAAAGCAAAGAACAGACCTCGAAACGTGACAATGTCAGTCGTTCGTTCACATCGTAGGGCACCCGTACGTTTTAAACCTCATGGAAGCTGACGCTCGGTTCTCAGTATCCACCAGGTCAGTCTCTACGTGTGTTTTCAAATCCTCGTCCTGGGTTACTGTAGGTCGACCATTTTGGGGCTCATCTTCGAGGCTGAAACCTTCGAAACGAAATTTCACAAATCAACATCGAACAATGCGTTCATTAACACTATGATTGCAAAATGCCTGGGTAATTTTTTGGATTGCAGCGCTTCGGTTCAATTCGAATTCGTAGAGAAAAATTGGCCAAAATTTTGAAAAAAATAACGAACACCATTGTTTAGAGTACAAAATTCCGTATCGATCAGTATATAAACCTAAGTATATATATAACCTATTCATTGAGATATGGAGCTGCAAAATGAAACATCAAAGCGGACAAAATGTTTGCTAGTCGCAACCTCGTAACGTAACTTAACAATCCAGGTATCGCATAACAGAATTTGTGGTCATATTTTCAATGTTCCGATCCTTCCACGGCCACTATCTGCATTAAGTGAACATAAACTTCCGCTGGTTTTCAGCAAATATAGTTTTGCTTCAGTGTTTGATCTCAAATATAAATTAAGTAAGTTTTGTGTAATATAGGTATAGGGGACCACTTATCCACAATATAATAATAATTATAATAACAATGTTTATTTATTAATATACAACAGCACAAGATAGTAACATGTAAACAAAGCAATACAAACAAACATGGAGAAACCCACTAAAACCGAAGTTGTGCGTGGGAATTCTTTAGTCTCATGTGCAGAATTGATTTCATATGTAAACAAGGCGATGAAATAAATTCATCATTAAACGAAGACTAAAGGACACAAATGAATGATTGATT
>WOGO01008535.1:0-10606 GCA_015342085.1 Leptinotarsa defecta
CGCTTTTGGCTCTATTTTCAGGGCTCTGTAAAAATTATAAATAATCGAGATACAGTTTCGGGAGTCGGGACTTTTTTACGCAAATTAATTGATCTTTTGAAACCTTTTTTCAAATTTCCCAAATTTGGAAAATTTTCCGAGATATTAAGAAAAAACTAAAGCCCCATTTTTTTCACTTACTTGTTTTTAACTTTTGTAATTTTTATCGGCGCGTTTTCGGACCTTTCCTTAAACTTTCTAGGCAAAAATACGAATCGAATGTCACCAAAAAGATCTAAATCGAGTACATGTGAACCAGACTACACAATTCAAAATGGTTGATGATGTGTGATAAAGTCTTGTTTTATCAGTACACACCAAGGCTCTAATGAATTATGGAAATACTAGTTGTTGCCTGCGACTTCGCCAGCGTAGAATTTGGTTCATCATATTGTTTAAATATTGTTTCATTAACCCAAAACTTCAACTTCAACACTGACGAAAGTCGATACAATTTTCAACCCCTATTTTCCCCTTGGAGGTGGAAATTCCTGATTTCATTTCTTAATGCTTATTCACGCTATACAAAGCAACTGCCTGATTATTTCAAGATTCTACGTTCAGTTGCTTCGGCTGTACGTTGATATAAGAGCGGGTAACAGCTAGTAATTTATATTTTTACTTTGAAAATACAGTAACTGAAAAAATATGCCAAATGCATAGCTTCGAGAATCGAGTTATGTTACCTATAAAGGAATTCGCAAAACTAACATAACCGTCAACGACGTCTGCCCTCACGCGTCTGCCTGCGTTCTTGGCGATGGCGCTTCATTACTTAGACCGCCCTTCTACCCCCGCGCATCATCACCATGACTTTCTACTACCCCATCTAGATACAAAAAAAAAGATGAGAAAATCTTCCAAAGAAAGGAAGGAAGTAATCAATTTGAAAATAAGTAACTCTATACATGGATGTGTAGATCGTGCAAAGAAGTAACTTTAACAAACTGAAATAAAGTCCTCCTGAAACAGCTACTTTTATATAAACATTGAATATTTTTTTATAAATAATATTACGGCACATTATCTGCATGTAACCCCAAGGGTACAGGCATGGCACGCCAAAATAGGTCTCAGGGAGTAAGAATTTTTTCGACTTACTTAATACTAATCGTTAGATTATGGCCAAAATTCTACAGAACCTGTGTTAATTGTAGCCTCTATATTATTCTGATGTATAATCTGTATTTACGTAAAGTTCTATTCAAATCCGTTCAATCGTTTAGGCGTGAAAGAGACATAAACATACATACATCCTTACAAACTTTCACATTTATAATATCAGTAAAGATATATTCATATGACAAAACACTATTATTATTAAAAGATTTCACGGAACTTTCAGTTTCTCAACATCAGCAGCGATGTAGAAATGCCAATATTTTTGGCATAAGTATGTTGAATGACCAATTGTTTCAAAAATTTTTTAATCAGAAAATAGACGGTGAGTTAAGTTATCCCTCTTCAGCCCAAATTGAGTAAATAATTAATTTTCAATCCGACACCAATCCGGCAATCTACAGCTGGTCTAATTAAGCCTCAGATGTTGTATCCAAGTGTTCGTAGTACATCATTAGAAGTGATTTATTTCTATTAGTAATAAAGAGTTTTGCTAGTGGCACCACTGATTTAATCAATTATTCGAGGAAAACACTTTTATTATTGGGCGTTATTGAGATTTTATTACGCTCGTCAAACACCAAAAACTTTAAAAGACGAATTAATTATTCGGCATCCAGACAAAGTTATTGTAGAACTGGGAGAGTATTTCCATTTAATGTCGGTGAATAAAATTTCACCAAACCTAATTAAAATGCACATATAAAACGACAAGGATCTCAATTTCGAATAGAGTTCGGGAAACTAGTAACTTGTTACAGGAAACGGATTCTAACAAGAGGGTTGAAAATTGATGTCAATGGCATGACTAAAAATTGTTCATTCATTAAAAAAATATCAATGACTGTTGTCTCTCTATTGTGGAAGGGTGATAAAAAAATAGAATACTACCTAAAACGTTTTCGATGATCAATTGGCAAATAGTCTATTCATGCACATCAAAAATACTTCTGGTGTAAGGTTTGATTTTCAACACAGCAGCAACTCAAATTACCTCAAATTATCTCAATTCAACGGAAAGACGGGAGCCGAAACCGAACATGATATATTTAAGTAAAGTGGTCAAGCTGATAACATATGCATCTTTGGTTTGCTGTTATGAAAATGGAACAAGCAAAGGTCATTAACTAATTAAACAGGGTAAGAAGAGTTGCATGTTTGTGAATAACGAGAGCAACGGTAACAGAAGATTTCCAATTAACCTCAACCACACATTGTTCAAATAGAAGTGGTAAGGTTCCCAATTCTGAAAAATCGGGGTGAACAGGAAATTTGTTTTCGGACCATATGCTGCCGATTTAAGTTTCCGACATAAACGTCACATCTCTGTGGAGCAGTTTATGAAAAGTCAGTTCAATAAAATTATTGGCAGAAACCTAATCAACAGTTCGAACTGAAATCCGAACATAGGGCGCAAACTGGGGTATACTCTACGACTAGAAGTTTACATTACAACTACCTCTCAGACTACACAGACTACTCTATCCCTCAAACTGTCACCTACGAACTGCCTTATAAAGTACTGTTCCCGAGTAGAGAGATTTGGATCCTCCGGAAGAAGGAAATATTAAGTGCAGATAGTTGCTGGTTCACAGATGGATCAAAAACATCTTCCGGTTACGGTGCAGGTGTTTTCAGTCGCAGACTCATGACAGAGATATCAACCTGCCTAGGAACCTAGGCACGTTGATTGATTTGTGTGTGGAGAGATGGGAATAATCCAACCTTACACACAAGTCAATGCCAAAAAACGTCTAAATTGGTAGCAAAGTGCTAAAAACGACTCTCCTCAATAGGAAGACTCAGCAGATTGTCTCTGATCTGGATCCCTGGCCATACTGCCTAGGAAAGTACTAAGGCTGCTGACTACCTTGCAAAGGAAGGTGCTGCAGGCAGGTTTATCGAACCAGAACCTGTCATTGGCATCGCTTTAGGCTTTGCCAAAGAAAGACTAAACACCTGGATGGCAAGAAGGTTTATCGATTTCTGGCAGAATCTTTCAGGATTGGCTCACTCCAGTAATATACCTTGGAGTTTTTTCCCAACACCAAATCGACAAGTGTTTCGATCACCAAGTGAACATCTTCAAGAAAAAGATAAATGATCTTCCTCTTGAAGATGATCACTCACAAGAGAAAGATTAAAGATCTCCCTCTTGAAGATGATCACATGGTGATCGAAACACGTGTCGAAGTGTTGAAAATAATGACTTGGTGTTGGGAAAAAACTCCAGTAATATTCATTACTACACCAAAGGTTCTAAACAGTGCATCATAATCACTCCAAGGTGTTTATTCACCCTTCGAAGCTTGATACCAAACAGTTGTTGAGCTACAGTAGGGTTAAACTACGATATCTAACAGGTCACTGTTTTGAATCGTCATATGCAGATACTCGGACTGTTGAAAGACAGTGTGTGTCGGCATATGACAACGCTATTCATGTATCTCTAGATCTGAGAAATAAGAGTTCTGTTGCCTTGTCAGACATTTGATATATTTTTTGAGTATTGTGGTTACATTCACCTATCTAGATGAAGGAATAAAACCTGATCTAATATGGTACCTGCAATCGTCTGAACATGTTTGGTTTATAGAAAACAATGTATTTCTTTTCAATTCTAAATAGGGCTCCTATAGAAATTATGATTTTCCGAAATTTATGTTTTTTCCAGATATACTCGAAATTTCAGAACTTTCTCAACGGCACATTGTTAGTCAGGTAAATGCGCAACTATGCCCCAATTTAACCATCTTCGTATCTTTCATAGTTTCCGAGATCCCAATGGTGAGGATCGAATTTGAAACACCCTGTATACGATCGGTAGGTACGTGACACACGTGCAATTCAATGAAGATAAAGACAGTGATACTTCAGATGTTGATACCAATGACAGGTACCTACAGATATTTTCCAAGTGATCAAATAATTGACTGAAATATGGATAAGCAATTTTTTTCTAATTTGAATAAAAAATGAATAATGGGAAATAAATGACTTTCCGAAATTCGGTCACTTTCATTGACCAATAAGAGAGAACTCGACATGCTTTTTACTATTCGCTATTAATTGTCCAACAAAATTCGTTATGCCTAATTCACCTGGAGCATTGTTTACAGTCGACAATGACTACTTTCAATGTTCAACCGAATTAATAATAAACCCGACTTGTACCTACTGATCCATGGAGAATAATTAATTGGACACACTTTTCTGTCGGATGTTGTATCTCATCAGGCAACATTGTTTGCTGGAAAAAAGAATTAGTTCTACCCGAGTGCAGATAACTTGCTCAGAAAAGACGACGTTCTTCAGCAAGAAAGTGAATGGGGACGCGATAACATCAAAGGAAATAGAATTATGAATCGGTAGACTGTACGAAAGAAATGTATGAACTTTATTGCTTTATAAGAAAAGAATTTTTAAACTTAAATATAAGAGTGAGATATGAATGAATGCAGCTGTTCAAAGGCGTTCTCACTTCAATGTGAGGCTCTGAGAGATACTTCCAATTTGAATAAATATACTGCCGCCAATATTTCGAAGTCTAAACCCGTTCATGAAATTCAGTTCAATAAAGAAACGGGATTTGAAAAATCAATAAAATAGAACAAGAATAATAATTATGTATAGGATATTTCAACTTTTTCAATTTTGACAATTGATAACGTTCATCTTGTTCGAGCTAAGTCTGTCAAATCAGTTGTCATTTATTCAGTCTATTTTGCCAAATCACTAGGTTGGACAAAGCAGTCAACCATACGGGCAAATAACAAAATTGTTTTATCAAAATGGGTGTTCTTTTCAGGCAACGTATCGCCCATTTTGCGGTCACCATAATCGTCCCACCGAGAGAACTATTCGCAATGTGGTGGGTAAATTTGAGTTTACTGGTTCAGTGAACGATGGACTAACACCCGTACGTCGACAAAAATATCGCTGCTGTCTGTAGGAGTGTGCTGGAGAATCCGATGCAGTCGATTTCGCGTCGCGTCGTTCACAAATATTCGGCCTTTCGCAGATCACAACTTGGGGAATTTTGCGTCGTGACTTGGGTATGAGGCCCATTTCTGGGTGGATGGGTACGTGAACGAACAAAATTGTCGATTTAGAGACGATACCAATCCACATGAGATCCAAAAGCGTTCCATGCATCCCGAGAAAGTCACTGTTTGGTGTGGATTTTGGGCTGGTGCCGTCATGGTTCCATATTTTTGGAAAACGACGTTGGCCAAGCCATCACTGTCAACGCCGAGCACTATAGATCTTTTAACTAGGAATTGGATGATCTGGACACCAAAGACATGTGGTTTCACCCGAACAGCGGTACGTGCTACACAGCTTATGTCACATTGGATATTCTGTACGAGCGATTTAAGGGCATTGTCATCTCATGTGGAAGTGATATGAACTGGCCTTAGTTTTCCTAAGTGACAGGTGTATGCAAGTAAGCCACGAACTACAGCGGTCCTCATAACCAACAGAACTCATGCCATCGGTCGAATTCCGTTCTATTTGTTCGCCTGTCATAGAAATTTTATGTTTCGTATGCGTCCCACCCAGAGAAGCCGTGACGGATTTTCGAACGATCTTATATTCCACATCTATTGGCATCAATAGGTCTTCCAAACAAATGAAAAACTTAAATGATGATTCACACGCTTTGTTTTATTTGAATTTAAAGATAGAAAGCACTTAATGAATAAACCGTTGAATTTCATTAGTTTGGAATTCCATAGTCTAATATCATTTTACTATGATTCAAAATGAATATCTAAAATAACAATTATATCAAGCAATAAAACGTGAAATGAAAATACAATGAAGTGCCAAGCGGTTCGGCGTGGGAGTTTGTTCACTCACTCGAATTGACTGCCATGTTGGTCGGTGGTTCAAGTCCTAGTGTGAACGATCGATCTTCACTTGCTATCGTCCAACCCGTGTTAGAAATCACACGTTAAAAGGTAAAACCTCGTTAGTCCTTAGCTCGCACAAGTTTCGACTTCTGAGGGTTGTCGTTCGTAGGGGTGCGACAGCGGGTTAACGGAAAAAAAATTTTAAACAGATTCTTATGGAATACTGAATGAACAGATACAAAATGAAAATGATCACAGATTAAAAAATAACTGGAAAAGAACAAAATAAAAATGAGCAGAAAATTAAAAAAGATTTCAAACCAGGTTATAGTCGGAGCTTGTTTTGCGAAAAGCCAAATTCTAGAAGCGTTTCATGTAACAATTGGATAAATGACGTTAACCCCCTATTTCGACCCCGCTGAATCCGAAAATACCGTTTATGTAGTCGAAATTCCAACCAAAAGTGGAATATTCAAGATGGCGTCCAAAATAACCCTAAAATCATATTATTTTCTACTTTTGGTCACCCATACGACTAAGGTGTTGATGTATATGTTTTCGGCGGGTGTAGAATACGATAAGATACTTAAAAATTAATTTGGAGTATTGAAAGTTTACTATGTAATTAAATTTTGACGAAATGAGCCAAAATTCCAAAAAAACTTGTGAGAATGTGTTGTTTATGCTTGCATACGTTTTTGAGGGCGCTTAATACGTTAATGACCTCAAAAAAACATTTTATCAAAAAAAGCATTGAACACGAGGACTACAGTCCTTGTGGTTCTGTTTTCCTTTGAGTGAAAGATCCCTTTTGTTTGCTTCATGGAGCAAGAGCCGAATAAATCCCTCTACGAAATTCTTCTTCACTTGAAGGGATCGATTGCAGCTTGAGGAATCGTTCTGATGCAAATTCTGTGGAACATGTTCTTCCTTACAAATCAGTAAGCAGTTGTCCTGAAAATATTGCGAAAAAGATTGGATTAGATAGTTCAGGAAATATTTGCTACATGAATAGCATTTCACAAGTGTTGTTCATGACGAAGAATTTCAAGAACAAGGTTTTGATGATGAACTAGATCGAGAATGTTTCCTACTCATTCACCAAACTCCAGTTCATGCAACTGTTGTTTCGTGAGAATGTATCATCTTTTCCTTCAACCGTTTTCCTGGAGTTTTCAAAATTCACTAGATACTCGTTAGGGCAACAAGAGGATTGTTCCGAATTCTTGGGGTTCTTCTTGAATTCTCTTCGTGAGCAGGAAAATACCAGAATCAATACTCCTGACCGTTCTGGATCGATTGATTCCGTAGAGTGTAGTCCAGCTTCAATAAGTAGCAAACACGTATGTGACTTTCTGGAACTTCAACTAGCGTTTCCTAATATGACTGATAACTATTCCGTGCAGAGTTTATTGTTAAATCATCTGGAAATAGAACTTTCAACGGGTGATGATCAATTGTATAACTAACTGACTATTGGACAACAAGTATATCTGAGGCACCAGTCAATCTAACAGTAACACTGATGATCTTCAAACGTAACTCAACCTCTGACGGAAGCACCAAACTCCTACAAAGGTTCAAAATAGATGAACACTTCAATCCAGCAGACCACTATTATAATCTTCATACAGTCATTGTTCACTGTGTTTCGAACGTTGAATCTGGTAATTATTACGCATTGGACTATAGTCGTGTCACTGAATATTCCGGCAATATCTTGAATTTATTGGAGCCTCTGGAGATACCGTATATTTCATTATATGAAAGAAAGGACATTGGCAGACCAAGATCTTCAGATAATGATGTGTTGCAGGTTTTTCCGGGATTTTCTGCCGCTGAAAAAGCAAATGCGCCACTGGAATCAATCAAGTCGCCCCGGAGCGCCAATTAATTTTTGTTGTTGTTTCATAATTTCATGATTTGTTTTACTTTCTTTCCCAAATACCTACAAGTGGTAAGAAACATAGATCACCCAATTAGGTTATTCACATATCATGTGGATAACTTAATTGGGTGATTCTCCGAGTAATATCGCTCGTTTTTTCAAAAACCAAGAATGGGAAGTAGCGTACACAACAAATAATATTTTGAGTAGATTCATTAAAAATAATCAAGATAAAACTCCAGTGTCAGATAGATTGGAAGTATATGAATCTCCAGAGATCAATAAATTCAAGAATTCCAGATTATTGGTGAATGATCAAATATAACTGAATTGTTTCCCTTTATTGGATTTAGTTTGCAATGATGAAATTGGTACTTAGGATGGATCTCAATTATATGTAGTACCATCTGCTTGAATAAATAATCCAGCCCCCAACATATAGCAGAAAACAGTGGTCCCAAGACACTTTCCTGAATATATGATAAAAATAATGATTAATAATAAATTGATGAACGTAGCCGTTACTATGTGATAGGAGATCATGATGAAAAGAATTGAAAGTTTCTATGTTTTTTACCACTTTTAATATATTATATTATAAAAAATTATGATATTATAAAAGTGGTAAAAAACATAGAAATTTTCATTTCTCTTTCCATATTGATTTAGAATTTACCATAACATAAAATATTCTTCAGTAGATCACATGACGATGTGAATAAATTTTTCCACATGAACCACAACAACATACTAGGATATAAATAGAACTCAAATATATAAAAAAATGTTTCATTGCATTTCAAGCAAATGTTTTTTGTAATTATGTTTCAAAGTGTGAATTGATGAAGAAAACTCGGGAACATTCAGGAGATTGCCGTGAAGAAATATATGGTAGACAAATGACCTTTTATAAATTAGTGTGTGCAGGAATATAGATCATAGTTTTGCTCCGAAGATTGACGTTATACACATATGCCCTATATATAACTTTTCTATATGAATTTTTTGATTTTATTATTTTATAACTAAAAGTGTGAGCGTGTATTTTGCGTCTGTTATACATACTCAACCATCCCACGTCTTTCAGCTTATATGAAATTCTTTCTCTCCTCCTACTGTGATAACATCACTCAAAGACAATTTCGTTATTTTTGGATTCGACGTATATCACTAAAATCTATACATCAACCATACACAATGTCACAGTGATTGAAGTTGGACAATATCATAGTATGGCTCAACATTTTCTTCACTTCAAAACTTAAATATAATCTCTGCTGATATACTAACTTCAACGACGCGTAGGCGTAGTTTTTCTTTAACATGTGCTTTAAAACCTAATTTAGAATCTAAGAGTGAACCTAAATTTTTGCAGCTCTCTCCGAAAATCAACATATCAGCCTCAAAGATTATTTACATTTCTCTCGAAGCGTAATGTTTTTGAGTATCGTTACCAAATAATACAGCAGGATATTTATTACAATTCATAGATATAAGATGATCATTAGAAAGATCAAGGCAGATTTATATTAGCTTTCCTTATATTTTTCAATTCAAATGCACAATAAATTTGTGTGTCATCAGGAAACATATGGTAATTGCAATATGTCGTATGATTATAAAAATTGTAGAAATACAATGTATATAAAAGTAGTCCCAATACACTACCTTATGGAATCCTTTGGCGAACCACTATGCTATTTGATATTACATTTTTTATTTCGTCATAATGAGTTCGGTTTGATAAATATGATTCGAGAAAAGAACGAGCAGAAGTATCCAAACCAATAAAATTTGAAATTGAAGTTAATATTTGATGATTCAACATATCAAATGACCTAGAATAGTCAATCGATACCAAAACACTCATTTCATTTTTGTCTAAGGCATACAAAATGGTATCTGTTATAGTCTATATACGTCCTCATCTGTTTTTCAATTATTTTTTCCAATACCTTGGACAACTTATACCCCTCAAGTGTAACAATTCCGGGGCCGGGAAGTTTTCGGTAGTGGTAACATGAAAGCCTATTTCCAACCTTGTGTAAAACATTCATTGAATATATTTCCAATATATTTTTTTCTGAAGGACGGTCAGTTTTAACAATTATTCCTCATTCTTTCGTGTCCTTGATCTCTTCTCTGATATCAATCGCATTCAACTTAGTTTTTAATATATCAGAAAGCTGGGCAGATCAAAAAATAAGTCTTCTTGAATCAGTTCGACATAAATATATTGTATTGGGTCTGATTTTTTGTTTCTGTGCAGAAACTTCAACGAAAGCCATACTGACATTTTATATTCAATGCATCTGATCGAATTTGCATTCCGTTCTACAATTGTTTGTAGATTGTTGAGTTTTTATTATTGTTCTGATCCCCATTCTTGAAAAAAGATATTGTTTTGGATATCAAAAAATCATCACATTCTTTCATCAGAGGTATGACTTCCTCCTTCATGCACAGATATATTTCATTTCTCTTGTAATTGATTTTATTCAGAACTTCCTTCCAATTGATGAATTTGAAGTAAAATATATTACTATCATGAGTTGGTGTGGTCAGACCCCTCTTTCCCAATGGACACTTTAGACAAGTGCCCAGGGCCCCGCGATCGATAGAGGCCCCCTCAGATGAAATACAAAATCCCTAATTCATGTCGGATCACCAAACGATAACCAATATTTATTACCAAGAAACTTAT
>WOGO01008536.1:0-10605 GCA_015342085.1 Leptinotarsa defecta
CCAGCTGTCGCACCCCTACGAACGACAACCCTCAGAAGTCGAAACTTGTGCGAGCTAAGAATTAACGAGGTCTTACCTTTTAACGTGTGATTCCTAAAACATAAGTATATTCCAGTATTTCATTCACATTCACATTTTTTCAGAATTCGTGGATGTTCTCAGGTTTTATTCTCGGTTTCTAAAATTAATTCATTCCCGATTTCAATCATTGTCACAATCTCTTCATGAAAGTTCATGACAGATCATCAACTAACCTATTGTTATTCTCATAAAGCATATTTAGGAAGAAAGTATCGGCATCACTACACCCTCGCAAAAATTATGAGTAAGAGTAGATTATGAATTTTAACTCAATGACAAATTTTGATGAATGTGAGATTTTCGAATTGTAAAACCTACCACTGGCTTATGAGCAATGTGGGACGCACATGGAGTCTTTCACCCCGTATGGTCACCTGGATCTACACTGAAATAATAAGACCTATGTTAACGTACGGAAGCATTGAATGTGGACCGAAAGTTCTACAAGAAATGGTCTACCAAAATTCACATCAAATATAGCTATTGGTTTCTTTAAACATCACAGGAGCCATGAGAACAACACCAACCGCGGCAATGGAATTAATTACTAGTCTAACTCCTCTGGACCTGTACGTTAAGGAGGTTGCCTTAATGGCCATGTTACGATTGCGTACGGCTGGTGTGAACCTCGAAGTAGGAATGGGTTAATTGAGGCTAAGCCTATGGCGAGAAGTTATCACTGCGCAAACTCTGCTGTAGGCAGCAGTGATGCAATTGAACCTGGGTTTGTGTTTAATATACCCTGCAAAATACAAATAAAACAGAACTCTGACTCAGATGCTATAAATGAAATATGCATATATACAGACGGCTCAAAAATCGAAGAAGGTTCAGGATATGGAGTTTACTCCAGATCACTGATCCTAAGTATTGAATGGGGAATGGAAAAAAATACCAGCATGGTTCAATCAGAACTGGCTGGTATTTCAATCTCCACAAAAGAAATAACCAGGAAAAAAATTTCTGGAAATTCATAACAATCAGCACTTATAGTAGACAAGTCCCATTAGCCTTGAACAGGCAACGTGTTATCTCAGGGCTAGTACTAGAGTGCCACCAAGAGTTAGACAAAGCCTAGGTTGATAATCCTGAGGTGGGTAGAAGGGCACGATAGGTGTAAAGATAATCGTATTACCGACTCTTTAGGCAAGGAAGCGGTTGGACTAAGAATTTTAGGACCCAGTGACACCTACGGCCCGATGACTTTGCAAATTGCGGAACTAGCCAAACGTCACACCCATGCTCAATCCCTAAAGAGATGTATGGAATCAAAGGATGCAAACTTGCTAGGATCACCCGGGGCGACCTTCGGAAGCTGGCGCCGAAGAAATATCTGACGATGACCAGGAAAAACCTACGCTTAACAGTGGGATTTCTGAATGGTTACTGTCAACTAAGGAAACACCTCCATATTATGGAGCTAGTAGACACACCTCTATGCAGGATGTGTGAACAGGAAGATGGAACTGTCAGGCATGTTTTGTGAGTGTCCAGAGTTATCGTCAATGAGAGAGTGTGTTCGGCGAGTCTTGGCCTACACCTGCCGATATAAAGGAGATACCTCCCAGTGACCTGTCCTCCTTCCTGGAAAGGAGAGGTCATACGATGACTAAGAGGACAACTCCTTAGAAGGATGTACAATGGGTCACGTATGACCTAAGTGCTGTAGACCTACACTCAGGCTCCCTACTCTTCAGATACAGAACCTACCACATCAAAAACAGCCAATCTTTGGAGAACAAATCATGTGATTATTTTCAATCATATTTATGAAATACAAACAGCTGGCGATTAAAAAAGCAATACATTTTTAGCAAAAAATTAAACTGTAATACCTATCTTCAAAATAAAGTCAACTGTGATGGCATTGGCCAATACTTGAGAGTATATACCACTGAGTGCGGTTTTCACTAATTACCAATTTCCACATTGAAAAACAAATTTGAAGAAGGGAAGAACTCAATTCTATCTTGTCATTCGTTGAATTTTCAGAAATCTCAAAATTATCAATTCAGAGTTTCAAAAGGAATTAAGGACCTACTCAACTCCCGGCAGGTGGCTATTATAATACAATTTTATAATGTATCAAACTAGTTCGTCGTCCACAAAACAAAAAAAAACAATCTATGTGAATATCAAAATATCAGGGATCAAAACCTGTAATGGAAAATTATTAATAATTATTAATTGATCTTAGTAATAGTAATCAATTTGGGTAATCATTTCCTCGCCCAAGTGTCGGTATACTGGCAACCACGAAACAATATAAAATCCACTTGGTGGTACTTATCTAAAATCTCTCGATGTGATGTGTTTGCTTTACTAATAATTATTTTAGTTTTCCATGCGAAAATTACCACTTTCGCTTACTATTTAGTTAAACTCAACATCACCTTAATATCCAATTAAACGAGTCACAAAACGTCTAAAATCAGAGAGAAGGTTGGTAATAGTATCTATGCAAAAACTATGATCGGCTGATCTCCACCTTTTGTAAACGTTTTAATAAATCTAATAAATCCAAAGTATGTCTTCAAACAATCAAATGCACCGATTAAACCGAAGAATCGTCTGGTTCTATTGAAAATGCAAATGGATCCGTAAAACGATAATAATTATCACTTTTAGTAATCCACTTCAGTGTTCAGCAGTGATATTACTTTCACGTGTCGATTCGCTACAAAACCTGAGACTTGAAATTGAATCGTCTCAACATGATGTATAATTCTGGGATTTGTCTCTCTCTATACCACAAAGAGCTGGCCAATTGAGTTTGTCACAATGCTTGGATTCCTTCACAAAAGAGGAAACTCTGGATGGAGATGAAAAACCAACCTGTTCGAGGTGCAAGGACGCAAGAAAATGCAAAAAGTTTCTATCAATACATAAGTTTCGCCGTGTTTTAGTAATTCATTTGGAAAAATTTTCTCCAACGGAAATATGTTGCCATTGAAGGATTGGATATGAGCAATTATGCAGCAGACAATGTGGCTCCCCGTCGTTAAAATCTATATGCACTTTCGAATCACAGTGGGCCTAGTTACAACAGGCATTACACAGCACATTGCAGACGCCCTTATAATGACACGTGAACTGAATACAATGATCCACACGTGACACCCTATTTCACCAAAATCGCTTATGAGTGAGGAGGCATATGTCTTCTTTTATGAACAGGAGGGAACAAAGCAGCACTTTTGCGGTGTTTTTTTCCTTCTCTCTTTTAAAAAGTTAAATTCTGTTAATTGATTTTTTCATCACTCAAACAATATTGATAAAAACTTAGTAGTTCCTTGTATTTCAACTTAGCTAATAGTGATACTCTCATTATTCTCATTAGGGAAAAATATATTTTTTCAAATGAAAATGTTAAATGAACTACTAATTTATATTTTATTGAAATTGAAGTTATATTTGAGTATTTAAAATATCAAAATTGATATGATATTGATTGATATCAAATGTAATGGAAATTTTCTATATATTGTTGGGAATGCTACAAATATTTTTTTATCTCATATTCGTTACAATAAAGTTACTTATCATTTTCGAAATAAATTTTTGCACCCTGTTTTTCCATCACATCTCCCGAGCTATCGCTATCACTCCATACGTACGGACTACGGAACTAATTTGAAGTTGGCGGAAGGATACATTTGTCATAGAGTCCCAAGTGGGCCATGATCGGGTCGGATGAAGTTATGAGAGCCAGAGTGCACTAGATCACTTTTCGCCGAAGCCGTAGAGGGGCAGAGGGGAGAAGTCCGGGCGACTCGCGAATCTCGTGTTGACAAGGCTTACGGAGATTTTCGTACCAGGGATTATGTGGCGGTTCACGGGTTTTTCAATTCTGAACATTTGTTTTGGTGGAGAATGCGAAACATATTTTGAAAATGCTGACGTTTTCATCATATTTTCAATTTTTGTCAATTGTCGACTTCATGAATAATGGTGAATTTCTCCAACTCAACAAAGTGAACATCTATTGAAGTATAGGAGTGAAGCAAACTATGTTTAGATAAATTGGTGATTCGAAACTGGAAAGCGCTGTTGCTAACCTCCCAAAATCGCTAGGCTGGACCACTCAACCCTCCTAAGAAGAGCAAGCCTGGAAGTAAATACTACGTGGTAGAAGATCACTATATAAATTCTTACTTTATTCATCTTCAGGAAAAATACATTGGAGTCGTACGATGTGTACAAAATGGAATTAATTAAGCTAAATTAAAGGTAAATTCGTATGGTTTCTCCTGATACAGTCTAAAATAAATGTATTCATATACAATACGATACAATGTATATATACATCCTTATACGCCGAGATATTTCATAGACCTTGCTATTTTTGTCATATTCTCAGTGCAAGTGGGCATGTGTATTCTTAGTTTGTTGATATGGGGTTAGTCGATAGAGTTTAATGAAAGGCACATAAATTTTGTCTTTTTACACGCTTTATATTAGCTTCAACTGTATATATGTATGTTTATTTGTTTGTAACTCTCCTTTTCATTTCATATCGGGATCTGTATTCGACAGAATTATCGACATTATTGCTTGATCTATTCGCGGGCAGATGGCGCTGTACGCAACCTCCTTGATATATCGATCTTATTGCTTGATTTATTCGAGGGCAGATGGCGCTGAACGTAACCTCCTTGATATAATTGGAACTCACTTTACATGTATTTCTTCATTTGAAAAATGTATTTTTTTCATTAACACGCGCACCTGCTGCCTTGTGTGTAACCCTCTTTTGCGCGCCTGCTGCCTTGGGGTTGGTAGCTGATTTTCAGGCCGAAATCGGAAAATATCAATGGTCATTTTTCTAAACAATATACGGCTGATTGATCTCAAAGATTAGACAAAATAAATATTGTATAAAAAGACTGAAAACACGCTTTTATAGCATACGAAACTAAAGAATGAAAAATAAATATAGTTTAAAAAAGTAACAAACACGATTTTAAAAAAGATTGAATTAAAAATTTAAAAATATTTTTTTTCACATGAGGTTAAAACAATAACGAACGAAAAATACTAGTATTATTGTAAAAAAGCCTGGGCGTTTCATGCCATATTTTTCGTATATCAAGCGCCCGTCGCTTTTTTTTCACAATAATACTAATATTTTTTGTTCGTTATTTTCGTTCGTTTCAAGATTATTTAAAAAAATATTTTTAATTTCCTAGTTCGATATTTTTTAAACTATATTTATTATATTAGTACTCAGTAGGTTATTGTTGAACCAGATTTTCAATTTCTGTAGGTCTTCCTCAGCTCTATTGAAGATATTGTGCCAACTGTCATCTCTGAATTAGCGCTGTGTCATCAGCGTAACAAATGATATGGCTATTGAAATTTTGTATTTGGGATATAACGTTAATGTATACAAGGAACCGATTTGGGCTCACAACTGTTCCCGGTGGAACACCAATAGATATATTTAATGGCCCACTGAGTTGGTCCCCAATTTCAAATTCTTGTGTCCGTTGTGACAAATATTCCCGCAACAAGTCCAATGAATGGCCTCGAATTTTTCTTTGCCAATTATAGTATTATTCAACGTACTGTTCCACGATGGAATACGATATTTCGTTCCGGACATTCCAGCCACGAAAATGAGTTTCGAAGTGGTTGACCATCAGTAATCCAGAACGAGCATTTGAGGACCCTGGTGGAGATTTACCCATCACCCTGGTGTGAAAGATGGCGATCCTTTTTTTGAATCGGATCATCACGTGTGATGAAAATTGAATTCTCTGTGACACCAGGACAATGGTTTGACACCAATGAGCCACCCAAGAACTTTCCAAAAGCAAAATCTCACTAAAAGAGACCATGATAACTGTAAGGTGGCCAACGGCTAATGTGATTCATTAATGATTTAATTGTGGGGAAATCGACAAAATGTCGAGATGTATAAAAAATTGCATCAGCAGCAGTCGGCAATATTCCACAGTAGAGGTCCGATCCTGCTCCATAATAATGTCCGTCCGAAAATTAAACAAATTTAGCGTCGAAATTTTGCCTCACCTAACATACCTCCCAGACCTTTTGCCAACTCACTACCATCTATTCATGCCCTTCGATAACTTTTTTGATCATTCCCATATTGATTTCAATTCAAGAGCCACCGGTAGACAGCTGTTTCAGCCTGTTGCATACAAAATTTCAAAATTTAGGTCTGTGGTGGAGTTTCATCACGTCCAAAACGTGTTTCGTAGTACGATTGGAACCTCTATTTTACTGATGCCCTCAAAAATACCTTCTGATTTCAACGCAACCTCTAATTTCAAATATATAGGAAATTATCTGCATAGTTTCAAATAGAAATTTTGGAAATTGAGTCGGAAATGAAGCTTCATTCTTCGAGTCTTCTGCATTTGTTGCTACCACATTTATTAATTTTCTGACATAACCAATACTTCACCAATACGACATAACGACAATACGACATAACCAATACGTTACTTCTCACGGGCTACCCCAGATTACCCCCCATTAAAATTGGTTCAGAAGTGACGAAGATTTTGAAATACATTCAGCTGCTTTGTTATCATGGCATCATAAAAGTCAAGTATTTCACTAGTTTTCGTGAAAATTCCAGCCCTGAATGAGCTAGCTATGATAATAGATTACCGGCAAATTGATATTTTGGGAGTGGAAAAATTAGGAAATCGATGTTTCATTTCAAATGCCATAAAATGTAGGACTGCACAAAGGAAATTCAAGGACGTCAATTTTGATGATATATTTTGCTCGTTATTTACGAACATTCGCAATATCTGTCAAAAAATGTTATTTTCTTTTGTTGGTGGAAAGCATTAATTGATATTTTCATGCCAAATTTCATTCCCACCCATTTAAATTTCCAATTGATAACATCTGGCCAAGTTTTGTTCGAATTTGGATTCAAAACCTGCAAAATGAGTGTCTTGAAACTGTCTCTGATACTTTAGGAAGTTTATCAACTGAAGGTTTGAAACAGCATCGAAAAAACATGTTTCCGTTAAATCAGAACAAGTTTTCCATGTGTTAACAAAGATCTCAGTGTTCAAAATGAAAACAGTTTCAAAACGTCATTTGTAAGGATTTTATGTACTGGTATCAAACCCGACAAATAAAATCTTACTATTATGATGGCGATCGCCCCCTTCTTGTATAAGTCACCTGGGTTAATAATGGATAAGATAATTGAAGAAGTAGTTCTGAGTCTGCAAATCCGACAAAAAAAATCAAAACTAATACTACGAAATGGAACTCTGAGGGACCAGACCTTTAGACAGTGGATAAGATGGGAACAATTCAGAAGAAAGACGATATTCTGAAGTTGATTTGAAGCTGCCTTCATAAAGGAGTACAAGCAAGTACAAGCAAGTGTCAAGTGTGATTCGCAGTGAACATATATGGACCTCTTATCCTAAGCTGACAGAGAAAAATGGTTGTAATTTCCTGAAATAGTTTGAATCAGGTAGATGTTGGGTGAGGAAAATCGGAGAAGAACTCCAGATAGAGAACATTAAAGCATTGGTCGTCCATATAGAGAAATTACTCTTTACAATGGTAACGTTCCTCCTACGTGGATACTAATCAAGTAAACGTGTTTCCCGTAGAGAAGACAATGTTGAGAGGTGTAAGGCAATTAATCTACAAAGTGTTTAACATCGAAGGTGACATTCTCAACATGTATTCATCTATCTATTAAAAAATTGTGAAGAATGAAAAAGTGAATATGATTTTCATTTCAACTAGCCATTAACTATTTCTAGTAACCACTGCTTCGGATTAACATTTGGAACGTTGTTCATGATAAGTTGAATGAGAACAGAAATCAGTGACATAATCTTTCGTTTTTCTAGATAAAATAAGTTGGTATATATGAGAAAAATAGTCAAGAATCTAATATTCATGTGAAACTACAGCGATTTTCAAAATGAATGAATCAAATTTGACGGTCAAGTTCAACTGGGAAAGTGTATAAAACTGTTAGTTAAAATTGATGCTGGCAATATTCTAAGTGACTCGGTTACATTGTGTGCTGAATCTTAAACTATCTTAATACATAATCTATTTATAGACGTATTACTCACATGTAGGTTCGAAAAACTTCTCAAGTTTCTGTACTAGGCTGAATAAACTTCTGCTTGAATTCCAAGTCCAAGTCATTTGTCTGATAATCTTATTTGGATTACATTACTTTTATAAAAGTTTTTCAGAAAAATATGTATGATTATTGTTGCGTTTCGCCATCTAGTGTTGAGTAGTTCAATTGAAAACATGCAGTCGAAATGTGAACTGAACAAAGTAGTTTCCTACCGAGTCGTAAATTCAAGAATTCTAGAGCCTGAAATATAATGAATGAACATTTAGAATAACTGTTGAATCATTGTTTTACCTTGAAAAAGCTTGGACGCTTTGAATAATAAAGCTACAAAGAAATAACCGATAATTGAAGTTGCCATTTAAATGATGTATTCATTGATTGGGGAGAAATAGGACAATGTTAGGGACAGTTACTTACCTTTTCAAAATAAATGATAGATGTCAGTGGTGAGTCGTCCATTTCTACATTTTCAGTAGAAGTTACAATTCCAATTCATGAAATCTATTCATTAAAAAAATACAGTTTATAGGTCTATTCCTTGTAGGCATTTTGTTTTTCTGAAATTATTAACCTTTGTTTATTAACATGTGATTATATATGCCATGCAACACAGTTGAGATTGGTTTTGAAGGACAATATTATGAAACAGTAGATAGTGTTAATATTACTGGAGTTTTTTTCCGATACCAAATCCTGTTTAAAACACCTCGACACGTGTTCGAATCAACAAGTGATCATCTTCAAGAGAAAGATTTTTTTCGAAGTCAATTTTCATATGAATAGGTACACACAAGAATTACAATAACTCTTGTGAAAAAATACCGGCTAGGTGTACTGTAGACAAGACAAGATTTAATTCTGACTGTACTCTTACAAGGTTTGAAACGTAATGAATGAATTGACAAAATGCAATGTTACACATCGGTAGTTAGAGAAGAGGTTTCAGATTCGTTATTGTAGAGATAGAGATTTGAATTAACATAGGTAGGAAAGGTCATAATAGCGGTAATTCCCAAGATAAGGGATACAAGAAACAATTAAGGAATTTAAAAATTCAGCTATTTGTAGCTTACAATATTAACATTAAATATACGGGTTGCATGAGAAAAGATATTCGAGAATACTGAATTTTATGAGGATGAGTGGATAAGAAAGGACCCGTACAATAGAAAACCAACTGGAAAACCCCGATTAGGAATAATGAAAAACTAAATGAGTTAAACAAGATTAGTTTACATTAGGTACATAAAATGAAAATAATGCCATAAAACAATCTGTTCTGTTGTACAAATTTTAGAGCTGACAACTCTAGGTTGAGAAAATTTCTTATATTCGAAATGAACAGATGGAGAAATTACAAAAAACGAATTCATAACAAGGATATTTCATATCAGTGCTAGGATTATTATTATTTATCATTTGACTTTTATATAAAATTTTGGTATAATCGCAAAATATACCTTGCAACAAAATTCGATATTTTACTCAAATAAAACGACTGGTGGAAAAATAAATCTTTAATGAATTACGGTTTTCACAAACACATATTTATTTCAATTAGATGTTATCCAAAGTTCTCATAAACTTATTCCTTTGAAATTTTATTGAATATTTTAACGTCTATTCAAAATACTAGTATCAAAATACCTTGAGTTCATTTATTTAATGAAGAAGCAAATGATTTGTTAATGTTTTCATTAATGTTGATCATAGTTTTGTTCATGAAATCATTGTGTTGATGTTTTCGTGAATCTGAGATTGTAACAATGAAGAGGTGAAAAATAAATAGGTTTTAGGAGATAATAAGATACTAGATGCATAATGGAATGCATTAACAAATAATGTATTTTATCAGAATAATTATTTTCTAGAATAGATGCAGTTTCCAAAGATTTGGCAATAATTCCACTGTGTTTCTCAATAAAAAAATCATCATCAGTCCTAATTCTATCTAAAGAAATAAACTTCAAATGTTCAAACCCGTCTCGGATATACCTACACAGTAGGTTCAATGGACTGACGCCTATCAGAAAATAACTACTCCACTGGCTAATACTACGAACGGCGTTGAATTATATCCGACAGGCGTCAGTGAAGGAATCTTCACAGAAGATTTCCTGCATATGCGATTGGCAATACAACTGAATGAGTCGACCTTCAATTTTTGAACGGGCACACTTGCACTCGTCAGTGCAAGATAGTGACCATCATCGACCGGTCTGCAAGTGTGCCCGTTCCAGAATTTAAGGTCAACTCTTTCAGTTGTATTGCTACTGCCAATCGCATATGCAGGAAATCTTCTGCATTCCTGCATTGACGCCTTTCGCATATAATCCAACCCCGTTCGTGGTATTAGCCAGTAGATTAGTTGTTTTCTGATAGGCGTCAATCCATTCAACCAACATTTAAATTTCATTTCT
>WOGO01008537.1:0-10178 GCA_015342085.1 Leptinotarsa defecta
TTCATTATAAAACTCAAAACAGCACGAAATAGGTTACGTTAAAGCATGTATACGACCCTACCCACCCACACAATTGAACAGGGAGACAGATGTTGGCTCAAGGTTACACTAGTGTACAAATTAAGGGAATGGATTCATTCTACCTGATATTCTTAAATTTATACTTATGTATACCAATAGAAACATATTTTTACTTAAATTACAACTTCAGAGATGTATATACGTGGCATATAATGACGATAACAACTTTTATAACTTTTTTACTCGTCGTATCTCAGAAACGGTGGCTCTAAGAAAAAAAATTATGGATACATTTTTTGTAGAGAATTTTATGATCTACAATTTTGAGGTTGTTTTATGATAAAACTTACCGTTTTCCTGAAAATCGCGAAAAACCATTTTTTTGAGATTTTTGACCTTTGACCTCGAATACATTTTTTTCCAAGCATCGCAATCATTCGGAATTCAAAGTTCTTATTTCTAACTATGTTTTGAACAATTACACGCATTTGCAGCTTGTTGTGAATTTATGTACCTTCACTCCTATTTTTAGTCTGATTTGACCGGACTATTTTGACATGTAGAGGTTAGAGAGCAGAAATCAAATTCCACTAATTACGACGTTTGTACCTCTTATTCGATCATCGTCAATATACTAAAATTGATGTGATGGCATGAATATAATTGAATATCAAATTCCACGTACATAAGATAAATGAAATATAAAATAAATTGTGAAATCGGGTTACACAATATGTTCTGTTTGTTGAATTGTGGAATTAGATCTGCATTCTTCCACTTTTCAATCTGAAAAACTTACAGTCAGTCGGCATCATTGGTTCAGGTTTGCCTGTTCTGAAAATTATTATGGAGATCATTTGGATTCCTATTAGGATGAAGAAATTTTTGATTTCGCTGAAGTTCAGCTAGGATTTTATTTCGAATTTACGTGATGATTTCTTCAGAATGAACGTTATTTTTTGTTGTCTTTGAGAAACTTTTGGAGTTGAGAATATTACAATATTTGACTCCACTCAGTGAAAGGATCCATAACACACCATACACACCATACACACGAATGTGATTAGTTATACGAATTGCTATTTTTATATGATATTTTCTGTTAAAGAAGATAGAAGATGGAAGTTGAGAAATTAGAAGTTAGGAAAGAATTATCTTTCATTCGTGGACCGTACTTTATTGGAAAAGACCATAAAACAAAATGGGCCAAACATAGAGGACCTAAAAATGTTAGAATTCGAAGAGAAAATATTGTTTTGCAACTTCCAGGATCAAAACCATGTGTTAGAAATATAACCAATATCCAACATATTTGGAATAATTTATTCGATTCGAACATGTTACAAATGATCGTTGATAACACGAACACTAAAATTGAGGCAGAGAGGCACAAGTTTAGCCGTGAACGAGATATATATCCAACAAAAATTGACGAAATTTGTACATTGATAGGCCTGTTATATCTTGCAGGTGTGAGAAAAGCAAGTCATTTGAACACCCTTGATTTATGGAAAACAGATGGCACTGATATAGAGGTGTTTCGTTTGACAATGAACATTACCAGGTTCAGATATTTATTGAGATATATAAGGTTTGACGACATCACTACTAGGGACGATCGACGTATTCTAGATAAATTAGCTCCAGTGAGATGTCTGATAACAAAGTGGAATGATGATCAGAAAAAAGGCTTTTCCCATTCGCAATATGTAACGGTGGATGAGAAACTAGAAGCGTTCAGAGGTAGATGCTCCTTCCGTCAGTACATTCCCAGCAAACCTAACAAATATGGAATAAAAATATTTGCCTTATCCGATGCAAAATTATTCTATACCAGCAATATGGAAGTATACGTCGGAAAAAATCAAGCAGAAGGTCTCTAATATCAAGATACTAGTACCAAAGCTGTGACTGAACGAGCCTGCCAACATCTTTATGGTTCTAATAGAAATGTAACCACTGACAATTGGTTTACTAGCACTGCGCTTGGTTTGACTTTGAAACAGAATGGTTTGACCCTTCTGGGAACGATAAAAGGCAGAAGAAAAGAAATACCAATTTTTTTCTCACAAAATTCAGGACGGCCTATTGGTTCTAGTACGTTTGGGTTTGGTTGCGGAGGAACTTTGGTATCATATATTCCAAAAAAAAACAAAAATGTTTTACTGTATTCGACTATGCATTATGAAGACAATGTTGATGCAGAAACTGGAAAACCGGAAATGATTTTAACGTATAATAGTACAAAAAGCGGGGTCGATGTTGTAGATCAGTTATGTGCACAGTATAATGTGGCACGTTGTAGTAGAAGATGGCCAATGGTTATTTTTTATAGTATACTGAATGTAACAGGAATCAATTCTTTCGTAATATATAACAGTAATCTGACAAACTCTACAAAAACAAGAAGACAATTTCTCACAGAGTTGTCTTTCAGTCTTATGTATAACCATCAGAAATGCCGAAGTATGAATGCAAATATTCCAAGGACAATAAGGATGCGCTTGAAAGAGATATGCCATTTGGACGATGATTCAGTACCCGTTCAAAGAAATCCAGGAGAAATTGGGAGATGTAGCTATTGTAGTTGGAAAAAAAATCGTAAAACAAAATATTTCTGTGCTTTACGTAAAAAATATTTATGTCTAGAGCATGTCATCCCGATATGTAAGGATTGCCACAAATAACATATATACCTAAATTTAACATGTAATTTTACACCCTTCCTCTAGCTTTACATGTATAATGCAGTTGAATCATTTTCTATTGGTGTCGATTTCAGTATATTTCAGAATTATATATTCGTTTTGTTTTCTGAAAATTATGTCGTAGAAATAAAATAAATAGTGATCAAAAAGTCGTTTATTTTTCTACTTTTGCAGGAAATCAATATCTAAATGAACTGTTGAATAGTAACAAAAAATGTTGTGGAAAAATGATGATAAAACAATATTAATTGAAAAATTCGAGAAAATCATTCAATAAATATATATTATTCAACTGGTCTTGTGGATCGTGTGCGACTATTGCTGTGTAAAATGTTACTGCGTCTACCGAAGGGTTAATGAAAAAAATTGGAAAATATTTCCCATGGCTTATTTTTAAGTTACATTAATCATGAACTGCACTCAAAATGAAGATAGGGGAGTTGAAAGATCTTAGATAGGCTATATTAGTCACTATATCGAACACCAAAATGAAAATAATTTGGAAGTTCACAAAAATAGAGCATTTTTATCATATCTGTATCGAATATTGTCAATGGCTCCATAGTAGGCTCTATTTTGTTTATTCTCTTTGTAAACAGCATTGGCTCTATAATTGAAGACAGTACTTACTCAGCCTTTGCTGATAATTTTTCACGAATTTTCTCTGCAATTGACACTGCAATTTTGGAAAATCAACTTCAGCACAAAATATTTTCGTCACACGAAATGCGCATTGCAACTATTTTCCCGAGAGATTTCTGTAGACAGTATTTTGAAAAATATAATATTTTAACTGTTGCCTTAGTCTGTATGTAAAAGTGTGTGGAAGTAAGTTAAATTTCACATCATATGAAAGTGTTTACTACCATGATACAAGAATCTGGAACAAGTTTCATGTGCCAATTGAGAAATTGATAGTGACTTATCCTGGGCCAGATTACATTGATCCAAAAATTTACAATATGTGGAGGCTTCAAAACAACTGTATAATTTTAAATAAACACCGAAAGCATATCTGTTGGAAAATTGTTATTGTACACCAGCAGATTTTTTTTTATTATTGGGTATTTATTTTTCAATATCGCCTCAACTGATTTTTATTTTATCGCGTTGACATCAGTTTCTTATACGACTGCATATTATTTTTATGGAAAAGAAGTATTGTCGTCATCAAGTTGCGACCGAATAATGTATTGAAATATGGGTAATCGCAACATTTATTGAACTTCCAAATGCACAATTTTACGAAAAGGCATGGAGGGTGGAAATGAACATCTGTGGCAGAGGAATATCATGAAAAATGAAAAAGTTGCTACAGAAGAAATTATATATGTATGTGGGTTTTTTATCGTCCTCTTTGAAGATGATCACTTGGTGATTAAAACACGTGTGGAGGTGGTAAAAATAACGATTTGGTGTTGGGAAAAAACTTTTGTAATATTCATGTAAGTGGATATCGAATCCGCGATACCATCTGTGAGTTTGACCGATATTTTCATCAACAAAAAATCAATTTCTTCGTGAAAATCATTCGAAATATAATTTAATTGATGAAATCTTCCTGTTATGACAT
Source organism: Leptinotarsa defecta (assembly GCA_015342085.1). Classification (NCBI taxonomy): domain Eukaryota; kingdom Metazoa; phylum Arthropoda; class Insecta; order Coleoptera; family Chrysomelidae; genus Leptinotarsa; species Leptinotarsa defecta. The sequence continues at coordinate 4,303 of WOGO01008537.1, forward strand.
GTTAGGACCTCGTTGATCCTCAGCTCGCACAAGTTCCGATTTCTGAGGGGGCCACAGCTGCTTAACGGAGAGAAAACACATTTTTCATCAATCTCTCTTCGGAGTAATTTTCACGACTGAAATTTATTTTGGAATGAAGAAGTATAGTATTTCACTCGCAAAAAATAAGCATCAAACTTTTTTACGAGTAATGGCCACATTTTTAAATGCTTTTATTTAACTTGACTTGTATGTATGTTAACAAATCTTGCAACCACTTCCCGGTATTCGATTGACCTGAAATTTTGCATGCTGGAACCGATGACAATGAATGTTTATCATAAACGTGACCTGATGCCGCTGCCAGGATTGGCTCCGTACGAGAGATCTTCTCAGCGGGGCATGAAATTTTGTATACACATTTGTCTATGATAGGCAGTTGGTAGGTCCACCATGAAATAGATGCCACAGATCCAGGGTAGGCTTCAATATAAAAAATATATTTCTGGAAAAAAAATTTAATCAAGCTTTCACCTTTAAACACCTACTTTCCGACTCTAAAATGGTAAAATAGTGTAATAGGTTGTAAGAACCCATATTGTTCTGCATTATAAAAAAAATCATCATCTACCACCCTTTGAGTTCCCAGAGTAAGAGGGTCCATCACGCAATATGAGCAACAGGCAATATGAGCAATTTCAATTCTGTAAAGGTATGAATGAATGTGGTTAATGTGATTTGAAATTTTATTGTGATCTTTTTAGGGCACTTAAATGAAAGCTTGTTTCAACAGTGTTTTCATCATTATTTTATTTCCTCGTTGAAAAACAATGTCCTAATAATTTTTGTGAGCTCAAAAAATCATCAACCTTCGTTGATATCTGACTTTCCCAAATCGGAAGAGCAATAATAGCGAAAAACCATCTCTTGGATGGAAATATTCCAAATGGAATGAAGCTATTTGTTGAAGGCTCCCGTTCCGACATGTACGCATTGGTGCCAAAGTGATTGCGACTCTTCCGAATGATTTGTTTACGAAAAAAAGAATCGATGATTTACGCTGGGTCCACGAATGACCACAATACTCCGCCAACCAATAAAGCTTAAGTGCTCCAAAAAGCCCTGTGCTACAGTAAACCCTCATATTGCTCCAATAATTCAACAATACAGTGCATGAAATCAATCGGTTTACGATTTATTGGAATACAGAGCGAGCAAAGCGTCGAGTGAACATGTCGAACTCAATATCGTTACATCCAAAGCCGGTTCAGCAGTACGTAAACTGACGTGGAGAGGCTTTTAGAGTGTGTACTGGATGATTCTAGTACATTCTTTGTGAATAACGCAAAAGAGGAATTATAGTATGAAATTACGGAATTTTTGGGGGAGAAAATAATATTGAGACCAGTTTTTGACCAAAGTAGGATTGGATACAGTGGTTTTTAGGTTATAGTCAGAATACAAAGTAAATGTTTGGTAATGTTAATCATGATTGTTTTCATTGTCAAACGTGAGTTCGTACATGGAAGAATTACCAAAAAAACAAATAGACAAGTGTGGAAGCAAGTTTCCGGGTTTTTTTGACCTGATCTGCAGGTTTATATGCCTGACATGTCTACTAAGGACAGGTAGCCAGACTATATTGATGATCATTGCCTATTCTTCTCTAGGTGAATTATTCCTGTGTTTCTGAATTTCAATTTCTTCTCTATATGATCTTGGATGATAATTTTGAGTTTTATGGAGTATTACTGTATCTCCGAATGAAATAACTGCAATACCTTCTTTGTTAAGAACATGTTTGGCTACAGCTGATTTGTCGTTTGAAATGATAATTTCATTTGTGTTCAAAGGTTAGATTAGGTTTGGTCCGAAGTCAGTGGGTCTATTCAATTCATTCACACTCGATCAACTAAACGCAACTTCTCGAAGAAGACGATTAGTTTGTATGGTGAATGGTTTTTCAGGTCAGATGGACCAAACTATGAAAACCTGATTCCATCCCCAGCGGGCCAAGTATGTGCTCGTCTGTTTGATCATTTTCCAAACAGAGGCGCTGACAGTTTGGTACTGATGGCACCATTGATGATCAGACAAGCCTGTCTCTGTCGATAATTTCATTTGTGTTTAAAGATTAGATTAGGTTTGGTCCGAAGTCAGTGGGTCTATTCAATTTATTCACACTCGATCAACTTAACGCAGCTTCTCAACGAAGACGATTAGTTTGTATGGTGAATGGTTTTTCAGGTCAGATGGACCAAACTCTGAAAACCTGATTCGATCCCCAGCGGGCCAAGTATGTGCTCGTCTGTTTTATCATTTTCCAAGCAGAGGCGACACACAGTGTCTTTCGACAGCCCAGTCTCTGCATATGATGATTCAAATGACAGTGACCTGTGAGAAGGCCCATTATACATCGTAGTTCATCCCTACTATAACAGTCCACCAACTGTTTGGCATGAAGCTCCGAAAGGTGAATAAACATCTTGGAGTAAGCCAATCCTGGAAGATTATGCTAGAAGTCCATTTATCTTCTTGCCATCCAGATGTTCAACCTCTGTTTGGCGAAGCCTAGAGCGATGCCATTGACAGGTTCTGGACCGATGAAGCTACTTACAGCACTCTCCTTTGCAAGAAAGTCAGCAGCCTCATTTCCTTCCAGGTCAGTAGGGCCGGGAATTCAGACCAGAGACAATCTGTTAAGTCTTCCTATCGAGGAGAGTCGCTTTTGGCAATTTGATACCAATTTAGATGTTGCTCGGTAGGAGCCAAGAGCTTTCAACGCCACTTGAGTGTCCAAAAATATTTTCATTGACGTGTGTCCGAGGTTCAATGGCGTAAATTTCCGCTTGAAATACAGTCGCATAGGTTCCTAGGCAGGTTGATATGTCTGTCCTGGGTTTGAGACTGAAAACACCTGCACCTAAACCTGACGTCATTTCTAGAATGCTGTTACTTCCAATGTCAACCGACAGTATGTGCAATTGGCAATATGCACAAGTCTATATGCAGTCAATCTAGTCATGGAGAGGAGGTAGATCTAGAAGGATTTCTATGGTCGCTGACAGTTTGGTACTGATGGCACCATTGATGGTCAGACAAGTCTGTCACTGTTAACCACAGAGCTTCGCCTGAGCGGTTTTCTTTAAATCAGGCAATCAGGCAAATTCACCCTAAGTGATCATTGGTCTAACAATCATCACATAAATCCAATGAATTTGTTCGGTACCTAAACCCCAAGGTTTACCACAAATCATCCGACATGTCCATATGGACAGTCGGGCTGTCACGCTCACTTTTCCAAGTGAGCGTTTCTATCAAGGACAATGCCAAGATATTTCACCTCCGTTCCAAATGAGAAAAAGTGGCGTTATATCGTCCAATTTTCTCCTCCTGGTGGAGTTGTGTTCAGATACGGGTAAGTACCTACACTTCTTCTCATGATTCCAATGTAGACCAACTGGCAGCAACAAGAAATACGGTTCATCTCGGGTATTTTTGAAGGTTCTCCGAGGTCTATAGTTGACAGACTTCTTCTAATAGTTTTTATTGACCTGAATATTAATTCATGTCGTGTCTCTCTGAGATTCTCCCAACCAGGCTTGTGAAATTTTTGACATAGGGAAGAAAAGATCTTCGCTTGACGAGCCTAGATGGGGTTACTTTGGCGTTTTCTCTCCTGGGCCCGTTCAAATTCTCCTTCGCCGTACCCATTTATTTCTGAGGCATTCTTCAGGAGAACTCCCAGGTTCACAGATACGACGTGCTCTCTCAACTAACATTTTAATTACTCCTCTCTTCTGTTTTGTCTGGTGGTTAGAGTTTTTGTTGAGTTACCTGTCTGTGTGCGTTGGTTTACTGGTGGTTATTCTGCAAGGTACTTCAAATCTACTTATCCATCCATTATAAAGAGTCCTAGCCACTGTTTCAGCACGTATGTCTTCCATGGAGAATGCTTCTCCACATCTAGAGAATCGGTCTATGCATGTCAAGCAATAAGAGAAAACATTTGAATATGGCAAAGGTCCGACAATATCAATATTGATGTGTTCAAACCTTGAGTTTGGGATACTGTACTTGCCGACAGGTCTAACCACATGTTAATTGACTTTGGATTTTTGACAGGGGATACAACAATCTTTGGCCCATTGTACCATCTTCATAGCGTGAAATGTTATTCAGAAGAACACCCTGGAGTCCCTTGGGTTTATCGTTCCATTTTGAATGGGATTTTTGAGTCGAGCTCGAGCTAGTCTTATTGAACAGTTGCTTTCATGCAAACGTTTGTTAGATTTGAGCAAGTGTTCTTCTTTTCTCTATTTTTCTCTGCTGAAGTCACACTTGAGACTTTTCTATAACTATTCCTGATACAATCTACTTTGGTATTGTCTAAATGAGGAGAATGAAGATATCTTTTCATCTGAAGAAAAAAAATACAAATGGCGAAAAGCAAGATTACCGATATTCACGAAGGTAACGGATAGTTTGGTGAAAAGAACGTACCTACTGAGAAACTTGTCAGGCGATATTATTATGTTGTTTTCATCAAATCAAGCGAGAAGCTTTCATATGAATTAGTGAAATGTTGAAAAATTATGGGTTCGATTAACTTTGGAATTTATTTCTGTTTTTACTGTTATTTCCTCTGTAGGAATTCATTCGTCAAATCCATTCGTTCTCACATTCAAGCCAACTCTCGAAGCGTACTTCAAAGAAGGTGGTAATGAAATTCAATGCAAGAACTCATTGACCCAACAACCAAATTCATGTTGAACTGTTATGAATTCTTTTACGACCCCTCGTAAAGTGAATTTCTCCGTGTCGTATTTTCCGAAATTAAAATTTCAAGCATGTCGTAATTTTTATGATTTACAGTAGCCACCAGAGTTAGAGAGCCAATTGAAACATGTGGTAGTATATGCTCTGTGATTAGATTAAAAATATCGGTTATGAGTCACGCCGCCAAAAGATATCTATCTACATTCCGGGGCACAATCCATAAAAATAGTTTATGCTCGTCTGGATGGATGACGCTACTGTCAGCAAATTTCGATGCATTTGTATATTAGGTTTTATGTTGCCAAACGCGTCACGGGGGAAATAAATATTCGGTGATTTTGAATGATTGAACTGAGTGCTGCTGTGAATTTCAGGATATACTGCATTCCGGATTTCCAATGAATTGTCAGCTTGTTGCGATGTGTTCCTGAATTATTCATTTTCGAATATATGAAGTGCCACTAGCGAGTGTACAAGGAAATTAATATTCATAACATTCCTTCCAATATTTCCAACTGAAAGCTCGGTAAAGTCGTATTTTGTCGTTGTCCATTTTCAACTTGCGATTTTTGCATATACTAACATCTACGCTATCGCAGACCTGTAATTTCCACATAAGTAACGGAAATATCCAATTGGTAATTTGGATTTTGGAAAAAAATCGACCGGGGCCATACCAGGTGAATATGGTGGCTGTTTGATACGATTTGTTGAGTTTTCCACCAGCAATTCATTCACAATAACAGCCTTGTGAAATGATGTGCCATCGTGAGAAAAAAATCATGTAGAGTAGAGGAGAGAACTTTATTTGACCATTTCACATACTACATGGGTTGAAAAGTCCTGGGCCTGAGAAAAATCGCATTATTTTTTGTTCAGAATTGGCTTCAGTCATCAATGTAGCCTCTATTACGAGCCACACAATAATTTCAGCGCTGCTTTTATGTTTTAATACCACTTTTGTAAAACGATTTATACAGTGTCACCATTAAAGTGCGCACCATATGGAAAACTTTTTTTTCGAAAAGTTTCAATGAAGTTTAACTCCGGCACTTGTTTGTGCTTTGAATTTAACTAGAAATGATGCGGCCAACTGCGACCCACTGACGTTCAGTGTT
>WOGO01008539.1:0-10603 GCA_015342085.1 Leptinotarsa defecta
ATTGAGTTTATGATACAATGTGGATATGATGCATTGCGATTATGATCGGTTGACGTTTCTATAAGTACGTTATGATTTTGTACTTTATGACAAAGTATGTTCTGATGTTTTACGTTATGATGAATTGCGATTATGACGGCTTACGATTATGCTCTTGTAGCGTTATGATGCATTGCGATTTCTCTCCTTTGATGTTATGATGGAGTAGTACATTATGATGAATTGCATGGACCCACGATTCATATAGATTCATACACTTGAGAAAGCTATTGTGCTAGAACAACATGTTGTGATTATATTTTTTCAAATAAAGTTTGTGGAGATCAAATCGTGAGGTGTAGTTCTTGAAATTACTATGGATCTTCATCGAGTAACCGCCGAATCAATAGGAAAATTTTCAGAATCTTTCTAATTATAGTTTTCCCATAATCGATCGATGCAGTTCCTGGAGATTCACCCTGTTTCATCTTTCCACCTCTTCAACTCAACAATATATAAAATAAATCAAATCATGCTTGTCTGAAGAATTTTTCAATGTTACAAATTAACGAGGTTTCCGTCAAAGCAAATTAAGTTATATATCAAGTAGCCGAAGTAGGACCCCCGTATGAGACTTTAGATATGAACACTATTTAAAACAGGTCATAGTACGTACAGTGTTATTGTTGATGTCGGCAGAAGGCAAAAGCTTATAGTTATAATCCGCAGGGGCTCTCTCCTGTAGTTTTCATTCTGGTCGAAGCCATGAACAAAAATGTTTATGGCTTCGACCAGAAGGTTGGTGGCTTATTTAAATAATAGCTTTTAAAATTGAGTCCACTCAACCCATCAAAAGAAAAGGAATGATTGATTCGAAATCGTTGTCGGGTTTTCAGTGTTTGGAATACATCTGACCGTAATAGTTCTTTCACTTGATAATTCCATTTTTTTCATACTGTGGTGAAGAAAGAAAAGAAACAAGAAAAAGTTTTTCAACAATTCAATAGTGAATGAAAGCGATTACGAATGATTCTACTGCTGATGAATAAGACAAACCGAAATAATATAACAATATTCAGTTCATTGTCAACAAAAAATTTGAAAAATCTGTGTAGCAGATAAAAAGTAAAATCCAATAGTTTCGACGTGAACTTCAAAATTCAAGCGAAAAACTCAAAAATATACAAATACTTACAGAATCAGATGATCTTGTAACTTCAGAAGTAGATAAAAATGTAATTTCAGTGTTATTATAATTCCAGCATCGAATTAGTTTTCAGTTAAACGGTTTCTCATAAACAAATATCAGTAATCGTGTACCTCCAAATTTCGACAGGCATTTTTTAAAGCCATATGCCTGTTTGTTCCCAGAAAAAATTGTAACTTCTTCGATACTGGGTCAATACATGGTTCGAAATTCTAGTAAAACAGCAGACATTCTAGAGTCTAGAGCGAGTTTATTTAAAAATCATTCTGGACCTTCATACATAGGTTAAGATATACAAACTGAGACGTATGAAATCATTAGAATAGTATTTATAGTAAATTGAAAGGGGTATATTTTCAGGAGAGACCAGTTTTTGGAAAGTAGGTTTGGCTTTTCATTCATACAAAAAAAGGTGCAAAGAAAGGAGAAGAGCGTAGATTAAAGCCCCTTCGAAGGGAATTTAATTACACGAAAGAACGAGTACTTTCGAAATAACTACTTTTATATGAATTAAGGCCCAGTTGTTCACTAACGGTTTGAGACTTGTTTCTACTAAACTAAGTTCAAGAATGATACAAAACATCCCTTTTTCGAAGTGAAAGGATAATATTATTGGGAAAGAATGATTTTTGGGAAAGAAAGGTTAGACTTTCTACTTCTCCATCTTTATACAAAAAAAAAATGTGTGAATCTTCCAAAGAAAGAAAGGTAGCAATCAATTTCAAAGAATCAACTCATAGAAAAAAGTAACTTTCAGGCACAAAACAGGAAGAAAAGCCCACATTTTTGAATAAAGATGGTGGAGTAGGAAGCCAAAACTTTCCTTTCCCATCACTTTTTCTCATTCATTTTGTACTCCAAACGTTCCTTAAACATAAATTTCACACGATAGTAGTATGAAAGAATTCAAATTTCACTTACATGAAAAAGTGTCATCCTCAATGACGAACATTGATATTTCGGAATAAGATACTATGCATGATCTGCATATCTTTGTTAAGAGTTCACTCTGAAATCAATTGCTCTCTTCCTTCCTTCGTAAACTTCCCACATTTTTTTGTTCAAATATGGAAAATTACAAATATTTCTTCCTCAAAAGTAATTATTGTATCAATTAAGTGATTCACATTGGATTTGAATCGCTGGAGATTAATTCATTTAGAAAAACTTTCTCAGGAAGTTTATTTCACATGAATGCATTTCTCCAAAAAGTTATCGAACAGTAAAGTTCGAGGTATACTGAGTTGAACCTCAAAACGAAGAGCAGCCACGGTCCGTCATGTATATCTGATATGTACCGCTTTCGGTGGAATCAAATATGTCAAGTCACATGAAAGTATCTATAGCAGAAAGACAAATATTCAACCTTTATTCGATATTCTAGACTATCAAGGTTGCAAGGGATGTTCGCATCTCCAATCAGGCGGGTGACTCTTTCCTGGATGGAATCCAGCAGCTTCAGTGTATGCTTAGGGGCGGAGCTCCATACATGAGAACAATACTCCAAAGAAGGTCTGATCTGAGCTTTATAAAGTATTAAAAGATGCTGATTTATTGAGGAGAACCATATTCACTGTATGGAGAATGTAAATTACAGAACCCCCTTCACAAGTGTGACTACGATTAAAATTCAATCCCAGCAATATTGAAAGTAAAATGAACTGAATGTATATCAGCTTCTGTTGTTTCAAATGAAATCAATGTACTCGTATAAGTGTATACGTGTACATAGAGAACCTAGCTGCATAAACATAGTCAACTCTGATTAGCTTAAGAGAGACAACCTAAAAAGAAATATAGTTATCTCGGAAGTAATAACCTATTCAACAACCTAGGTTGGAAGCAGGGCAGTAAGAGAATTTGAAAAAAAACTATTCAGTTTATAATTCTTATTAAAATTGTCATATTTTTTTTCAGATTGTCAAACTCTATTCACTTATGTCGTAGTTAGTTTTCTAGAGTGATCCTAGAAACTTCAAATGAAAAATTGCGTTGCATAAGTAAGAGTTTCTGATAGTTTGCAATATAGTTCGTGTATACATATATCATTCAAATGAAAAGTATAAGATTTTTTGTCATTCAATTATATCTGTTAACTATCAATCGTGGCATGTTTTCATGAGATAGATTAAATAAAGTGCATTGACAAAGAACTGTTCCACTTATTTTCGAACCTCAAAATGAAACAATATATTTTCAAAAGTGAAAGCAGCTAAATATGATGCTTTCTCCGTGACTTTTACCTAAAATCAAAATTCTGTTTCAATAGACGAATTGAATACCTGATATTTCAGTCAAATATGATTCTTCCTAATATATTGACTTAAAGGTTTTTAGGTCGGAGATTCGATCAGTTCCAAATTTTATAATTTCCAAATTAAAATATATCAAACGAAATAGTTTTTATGCAAATAAGGTTTTTTGACTCATATTTGATAGTTTGGTTTTTGAATACTTTCGCAAATACATGATAAGTTCGTTCAACTCACAACAAAGAACTTCTAAAAATGCTTTTCACCTGATTCTCTTGGTGTCGTTGTCAAGCTACCGCTTCATTTGTATCTTTGGCACATGCTCAAGGTTTAGTGTGGGAATGTGCCATTGTATTGACTGAACCATTTGAATGTGTACACAAAGGGTGTTTGGATGTCTATCGATTTCAAAAAAATTGGATACTTGCAAATTCGACCTAGTATGTAAATTTCCGTACTGAACTATAGTTAGTTTTTGAATCAGAAGTAAAACTAATGAATCGGTATACTTACCTAATTCTTACGATTCAAAATCTGTAATGACCAGTTTTTAATTTTTTACGATTCTTGTAGGTGAAAGTATATCACGTTCAGTATCATATGAATACACGACCCTATTCTATTTTGAGGAACCTTGTATCATATTGCCACATCTCAAACCGAAATAGATGTACGAACATTTTTTTCTATTTAGGTGTTAAGTCAAGATTTTTGGCGTTTATACATGTATCATATTTACATACATGTATCATATTCACACCTCGAAAAGTACATCTAGTCATGAAACAGAGCTTTTGGGCTATACACTAGCTTCTCCTTTCGCAATGAAATCTTTGATGTTTCACTATTATTACATATAATTTCTGATATAATATCTCGTCTAATAGAATATTTGTACAAGGATACTTATTGCACCTTCACTTCAAGGGCATTCCGCCGATTAAGATATATATGAATTACGATCTACGTCCACAGACTTTGTTTTATTTTTAGAAGTGGATATTTGAAATACTCTCCTTCTTTCACTTTCTTCAGAGTTACAATGCAATCTTTTGATGATTCGGTATCTCTTCAAGTTTACAACTGATTTTTTTCTGAATAATTATTCCAACTTTAACCTAGTAATATTGTTTGTCATCAATTAAACGGTTTCAGTTACTTCTTGATGATGCTTACTTGATTAACGAAACGTGCTTTCAGTGATAGTACTTAAGTTCTGGGGTAGGAATTTTTTTATTTCGTTATCCAAAAAATTGATAATCATCATCAACTGAGTTCATAGTTATCAATGACCTGCATTTTGGATCACAATTGTTCGGTTAGAAAACATTTAGCAAATGAGGTATGAAACAAGATGATAGAAATTGATGTGAAAATAATTTGTGAGTAATTCTTTTCATTATTACAGGGCACATTCATCAGTATTTATATTATTTGAACATTTATTATTTTACATTTGCTCTCATGCAAGCACTTTTGAGTTCTGCATCACTTTATGGACCCACTCATAATGTAAATTTCTACAAAAATTTTCAGTACTACATTAAATTTCATCATATCCTAATTCTGTCCTGGAATTGAAATATAATAATGAGATACATGACTTCCATGACAATAAAATACATTTTTTGCCAATTAAAAGACTTTCACACTTACAGAAATGACTTGGAATGAACGTTCAACCAACAAGTGGTTTAATCTGTGGACGTTAGGATGAAGTCTATAATTAAAATACTAACCAGATATTTTCTCACTAGACAAAATAATTACCACTAGTCAAACGTAATTAAACACTGTAGCAACCACCGAAGTGCTTGTCCTGCAATAGACGATTTCTTTTTTATGTAATAATACTTAATAGTGGGTAATTTTTTTCAGGAATCTTGGGATGAAGGTTAATATATTTTTATGAATAGATTATAAACATATGACTTGAATTTCAATGAGATTGCTAATCTAATATTTAAAATGTTTTCATTTATAAAGAATGAGCTGAATCGTCAACAAAATCGTAGAAACAGCGACTCCTCCATAAAACGTTGGAGAAAATACTGTGAATCATTGTCTTCATAAATAATTTCATAGAATATGTTATCTTCATGCAAAAACTGAGTTCATTAAACCACGAGCCGAAACAGAATCACTGGCGCCGTATCGTGAAAAAAGAAAGACCTGCATGTTTCGCACACGTGGCCAACACGCAATTTTCCGAAATTGTTCAACTAATATGGTTATTATACCTACAGACATCAACTTCTACTCGATAGAGATCTATATGAACTCTAAAATTATGCAAATGGATAGTAATTATATTGATGAGAAGATTTCGACATTTTGTTACTTCGGCAAACTTTTGTAACAGTGGTTTCAAAAAGAAACATTGATAATCACCTCTCGCACAGCGGTGCAATTAGGCAGTGATGAATTGTTGATTTTAATATTACTCTGAAAATTTAAGAGTTGTGTGTTGTAATTTCAACAAAAAATGAACGAATATCATCTCAATGAATAATTCAAACCTACATTTCACATTAATTGTGTGATTCACTCGTCATCGGTGAATTATCAAAATGAATAAACCTCTGAATGGAGATAGTAATACTGAAAATCTCGGCCGCGAAAGCCTTAACCAATTTATTAATCGAAAATTAAATATTAAGTTTTTGTAAGTATAGTCAGAGGTATATTCAGTTGAACCTCTTGAACTAGTTTTTTGAAAGTAGCTGAAGAAAAGGCAAGTTTAGTCTTTCTGGGACGCTTCAGACTACCAAGGTTGTTGTTATTATGATTCGGAACCTTTCAGTAGACAAAGAAGAAAGTAGAAAAATAGATAAACATTTTCTTCTGAATGAAATACTTTTTACTGATCTGTTCAGTTTCTATGCAGCTATGTCTAAGGTGTTCTATACTCGAATTCAAACAATTGCTTTGATGTAGAGATTCATCGAGCAGGTTTTCAAACAACGAAAAATATCTGCCCAATACAAGATAAAGTCACTCCAACTTGTTTAATATTTCCAATCTGATTCATAAGATAGAATTCATATGCGAGAATTTTTTGGTATTTATAAAAGAGAAGATCTCAATGATTTGAATAAACTGAAACTACTACCCATACAGTATAATACGTTAAAACACGAGTTTGATTCTCCAATATACGTCCGAAAGAAGAATGATTTTTTCAGAAACTTGAAAAACAAGGACTGCTTAAATGGATCAACAAACGTGTATTTTACCGTAGGAGTGAATAATATGTTTCATATATTACAGAGCACGAATTGTATAAAACCTACAATTAGTTGTATTAGAAAGATATAATAAGGATTTGTATCGGCTAATTCTATTGAATGATCTGATCAATCGAGCCAATGATTTGTATTGATAAATGTGGCAGAAAATTAATCAGTTTTTCTATTTCATATCCTGCTACAAATCCACCGAATATCTTTCAATGAAAAATTATTTGTTTGAAGAATGTTGAAAGAATTAATACAATTAAAAAGATGAGCTGAAAAAAATAACAACTTTATTAAGCAAAATAACTGAAATTTCAATGAAATTAAATGCAAGCAACAATTCAAAATTGAACCATTGACAAGAAATGAAAATCAACATTGAAAGATTTTAAGCCAAGTTACTCCACAATGTTTCGAAACGTCGTGAACCAACTTAGCTTGGAATCTTGTAATTTTCATTCCTTTAATTATTCAATTTTCAATTGTTGCTTGTATTTCATTTCAATGTAAGCTCAGTTATTTTCGCTTAATATAATTTGTTATTTTTCAGCTAATCTTTTTTAATTTTATTGATTCTCTCAGGGATTTCAAATCATTTTATATCATATTAGACAATGAAATTCCGAACTAATGAAATGCAAAAAGATATAATATACTCAAAAGGCACTTATTCGATCTGGATCACTCTGGTTCAGGAAAAACTTTGGAAACTAATAACTCGTGGTCATTTTCCAATTTATACTTCTCAAGCATGAAATAAGGTGGTCTGATATGAGCGCATAAATTCTTTGACTCCCTTCGTGATTTAGTACGCGAAACAAGTGATTATCGCAACAACGCCTTCAACGCCTCAGGCGCCGAAAACTGTTAAAACAAACATCACTGTTGTTACTCGTTATTTCAATATCTTGTTTCTTGGTTTCATGTAGCCGCTGGATACCATTTTCACTCTCTAACACCAGTAACGGACTAGCCATTCTGGAGATCGCGCCTCAAATCAACGGGTATTTTCCATAGCTTCAATTTCAAGTAACTCCTCGATGATAATAATTATTGGTTTCAAAATACTAGTATCATTAGTATATTTTAATTAGGTGAATTAGTAAATTATCGCAGCGACTGTGTTTCCATTATATCATCTCTGTTAGTATGTAAAAAACTATAGATAATCAATAAGTTTCATTGCATGATAGCAGTTGAATCAAAGAAAATGTTAAGGGAATGAGAAATAATGGAAGTCCCTATGGTGAAATTATTCTAACACAATTTTTGTTCACCCCAGAACTGCGACAACTCTTCCTAAAAAATTAACTGTTATTCATTCTCATTGAAGAATGGTCTCAGCAGTACCAAATTGTTGTGAGGGTTACAATTTGTATGTAGATGACAACTGTTGCTCAGAAAAAAACTATTTTCTTTTTTTGTATCAATGAACACCGTAAGCCTAGTAGAACATGTGAGACTTTGTAAACTTGTGATGCCCTGTTTAGAATCTTTGGTGTAGTAATGAATATTACTGGAGTGTTTTTCCAACATCAAACCGTTATTTTTAACACCTCGACACGTGTTTCAATCACTAAGTGATCATCTTCAAGAGTAAGATTGACCCGTGTCGAGGTGTTGAAAATAACGGTTTCGTGTTGAGATCAAACTCCAATAATATTCTTCACTTTGTGAACTGTTATAAATTAATCTAACAGTAAAATGTTGTTCATATCTATATATCAGAGGTCCCCGTTTCAATTTTGCGTATATATACACCCTAATTATATTTCGGTATTGAATAACGTTGTTTCAATCAGCCAAGCTGTGATATAGATAGGATAAGAGCTAGGTTTTGCAACAAAAGTATGAGTCCAAGTATAACACAAAGAAGAATGTGTCATAATATATATATGAAAAACAAATTTGCATTAGTGACTGCTGTGTTTTATAGTTTCAAACCAATGTGTCATGGAAAGAAATATACACAACAATTGTTCAATCTAATGTGAATGAATACAGTGGATAGAGTCAAAATCAATATGCATATATAAACAAACTCACCAATTGAACCCCTAACGACAAATTACTTACTAATTGAACTCTTCTGTGGTTTATATTACGCAGTAACTTTTTGTGGTGAACTTTTCAGTTTTCCCTTTATCAAACTTCAGCAAATTCTCCATTGATTTTCTTCCGTATATTTTTCAGATAATGAATGAGTAAACACCTAAAAGACAGTTAGGAATATACCTTACATTTTTACTATTTTTATAATTAAATCATATGCGTTTGAAGCAATATCGATTATCCTAGTATGAAGGACACATTTTGTTACACAATTAGATTGTCACAAAGATGAAACCTCCACCTCGGAAAAATACTGGTGAAGTTCGTTGAATCTTTGAAACTTGTAATGTGAGAGATTATGGAAGGTTGAACACCTAGAATAAAGTAAGAAATATATCCCATATTTTTAGTATTATTATAATCCAAACAACATATCCGTTCGAAATAATATCAATTATCCTCTCAGTATTACACAATTTCTGATACGATTGAACCAATATTTCGAAACAAATAATTAGATTGTCACTAAGGTGAACCTTCATCTCAAAAAAATACTAATCAAATTCGTCAAACTCTTTAAAACTAATATTGAGACAGAATGATTATCATTATGTCATTTGAAAAAAATATAAAACATGAATGCGATGACATTATTTCTGATCTTCCAATTCTAATTTTTGTATAGTTTTACATTTGATTTACCTAAGAAAATTTCTTCTTTATTCTAAGCCTCAATATGACCCTGGATAATATGTGATTTATGAATATATTTATTTATATACCATTAAATATTTGAAGTTAATTCAGTTGTCTTTACTTATAAGAAAATAGCCCTAAGTATGAGATGGGTGATATAGTACCAGGTAATAGTGTTTTCGTTATGGGAGGATCCTTCGTATAATCGCTACATCTGAAACCCGTGTAAAAAACAATCACATCCACCGATTAAAAATGTTTTTCTGTTTTTTATTACAAAAATCAAAACATATAACCATCATTAAAAAAGAATATAGCGGTATAATTCATACCATGTTTCATTTCAGTAAGGGTGAACTTGATTATAAGATCTACCGAAAGGGTTGTAGGGACTACCTTTATGTTTGAAAAGTATTTGTATTGATTCAATGAATATATTCCAATTAGCCATATAAATGAATTTGATCATGATTACGACAAAAATTTTGGCATTGGTGTCAATGAAAACACATAATTTGAAAGTTTCACGAGAATATAGAGCCACGTAAAAAGAATTCGAATAGCATATGTTTTTTTACCCGTTTTCAAAACTATTGGGAAATATTCCAGATACAACTGAAAGCTTTACAATGAAATGAATCTATTGCAAAAACTTCTCCTACATCAGAATAAAAATATACTGTCACTTGACGCGCGTTTTGCTAACCAAATTATCACCATCAGAAGATACCTAAAACTGTTAGTGTTTTCAAGATAATATTTTGGGAATAGTGAAAAATTCACCGTTCAAATACTTGTCGAAAAGAAAGTAGAAATGAACAATTGGATCACAGATCTTCAATGAGAATATTTGCCAGAGTTTTCATTGGTTTGATTGGTAGGTACAATTGAGAACGTTGGCGGGAATTGAATCTATTGAAAACATTTTTCTTACATCAAAATATCAAAATAAAAATTATTCATTATTCAAGGGAAAAAAATTTTAATCTAATATTTTTCCCGTATATAATACACAATTTTTTTCTGTGACGGAAAAAACGACGATTTAATTTTGAAAAAAAAACATATTATTACAATATGCTAAAGTCAGAAAATTATCGATGTGAAATTTGAATTTTTAAACAGGTAGGCTGTTGTACTTATAGCGTTGCTAGGAAACCAATCAATAGAAAATCAAATAT
>WOGO01008540.1:0-10602 GCA_015342085.1 Leptinotarsa defecta
CGAGGAAGCCATTGTATGGCGAAACACGTGTTGCGTTTTTGTAAAACTATCTAGTGAAAATCACACAATAAAGT
Source organism: Leptinotarsa defecta (assembly GCA_015342085.1). NCBI lineage: Eukaryota > Metazoa > Arthropoda > Insecta > Coleoptera > Chrysomelidae > Leptinotarsa > Leptinotarsa defecta. The sequence goes on from WOGO01008540.1 coordinate 75, forward strand.
GTTTTTAGAATACGTTAGTTATGAATTTTCATCAAGTATCGGCCGATTCCATCATATACTCATGAAAACTGTTGTTATTTTGTATTCAGAGAAGTATTTTGAATATTTTCTGAAAGTTTACCTGAGTAATTAATGCTATTATGTTTAGATGTATTGTTTTCTTTGCTGTTTGATTATAATTCACTTATAAGTGTTTCATAAGTTTTATCTTATATTATCTTTTCTATTAGAGCAATTAGTACCTGATTATTTACTGCAATTTGTTTAATTATTTTAAGTTCATCCTGGAAATTCTTTTCAGGCAAAGGGATTGCGAAAGTGTACAGTCTCTGAATGTATTTTTCCGGTAGAAACTATCATTGTCTCTTGAAATATTCAAATCTAAGAAGTTAAGCTCCTTGTTTTGCACGATATCTACTGTGAATTCAATTTTGTTATGCAGACTGTTGAGGAAGGTTAAAAAATGGAATAATTTGTCTGAACCATCAAAACCAACCAGTACTTCATCAACGTATCTGAACCAAAACACATTATGTATTTCTGAGAATGGGGGGTTATTAAGAATGCGGGTATTTTCTAGTGTGTCCATGAAAGTATCTGCCAAATTTAATAACAATTTTCATCTACAAAACTCAGGTCTCCCTATGACTCAATGCTTTTGATTGATGACTTCTGCCACAAACTGGTTTTTTCACACGATGTTATAATTTGGCGAAGGAACTGGTGATTGATATTTGATATTCTGGCAGGAGCGGAAGTGCAAATAGAATAAATAGGGTGTTCAAATATGTGTTCACTATGAGTTTTTAGAAAATGTAGAGATTGACAAATTCATTTGCATAGAAAATGAATTGTAATGTATTGAGTTGAACTACCAAGTACGCTCCTGCACTTCGTCAGTTAAAAAAAGGTTCCTGGGCCCGAATGTATTGCAGACAGAATATGTTTTCGTACAGTAATAAATGAGCAACATTAAGCACTTGTTTAATTCTAACCTGAAAACACAGCAACTGGCGACGAGGAAGTGGAAAAGAAAAATGTCAGAGTAGAATTCGCTATACAACATTGATAAATTCATTTAAAAAGTGTCCAACTTCACAGTTTCTAGTGATCGTTTGAAACTATTTTTATCGCGAATTCAGTTGACTATGAAAATAAAAAGGAAGCAATTATTTTGTGTTCACGAAGCGAGGAAACTCATTTACTGCGAAATTTATACACGCCAGATTTACCGGACACCAAGAGTTGCATAGTGTTAGAAAAAACTTTGCCTGATTTTTTCGCACCAGTGAAGTCAATATTTTCAAAAACATTGAACTTTTTACTGCAAGAAAAATGGAAAACGGAACAGTTTCAGAATGGTCGGCAAGGGTGAAAGCTTTGGCAGTGAATTGTGATTTTGAAACGGAGTTAAAAACAGTCATCAGGGACGTTTTCATCATTGTAATAGGAGAAAACCAATTCGCGACTGATGCTTTGAAGAAGACCCCAATGACTCAATTTCTACTTCAGAAAAAATGTTGAGGATCGCTCTAGCAAAGGATAGAATGGTTCAAGAGTATTCTGAGGGAACAGTTTCTGCAGTAGAAATCAAGTTAGCACCAGTAAATTATTTCCGACATAAACAACAAGATCATTCAGCTAGTTGGGATAAATCATCAGGTTTATCAACCACTCAGGAAAGAGCAGTTCAAAAAGTGTGGTGTTTGTTTCTTATTTTTGAAAAAATCGTGAAATAGTCATTGAATAAAAGCCACAACTTTTTTTTTTATTCAGTGCTGGACAAAACCAGTAACAAAATGAAAACAATTTTGGAATGCACAAATGCATGAATTAGGTAGTTCCTAAATGAAAGCAATACCTTTTTTTCAGTGCTGGACAAAGGAGTATCAAAATGAAAACAAACAATTTTGAAATGCACAAAAATGTTATCTATTTGAATGTTGAAAACTTGGTACAGACAGGCTGGATTTTCCACTTTTATGATTTCTCAATTAGATCTCTCTCTGTTAATGTACTTAGCAAAGTAATAGTGTTTGTCTCCTTGATGTTGAAGCACAACTTACAGGCTTTCCTCACACCAAACTTTGAAGTTTGAAGTTGTCTACATTATGATGAAAACAGAAGATTACCTAATTGCGAGTTCAAAATGATACTTTTTCGTTGTATCATAAAAATAAATTTCATTACTAGTGCTGTCAAGAAATCAAATATTTCACAAATGTGTTTTCCACCGATTTCTACTATACTCTTTTCAGTAAAACCGAACATTCTCGAATTGATCGTGATCATATTCAGTACGAACTACATGACTGTCATATATGTGGGCTTTCGATAATAATAAGTGATTCGCTTTAGTCGTTCAAAATACAATTCAATACTGCCTTCTTCAAATGAATTCTGCAGTACATATTTGCTTGTTTGATGCTGCTTGTTTACTTTACTTTACTTAAGACTACAAATGAACCTCATACCTTTCCATTACAATACCAGTATTGAAAAGGTCACAGACGTCACATGAAAGGTGTTTTGGAGCAAAATTTGAAAAAGAGTTTGAATGAAGTGATACCCAAAGTAGTATTTGTTTTGGGCTATATAAGGTACGTTTATAGTTTTAAACACATCCCAAAAATATCCAAAATGCATGTTACGTTGGAAAGACATTTCAACTGTCGAACACAGATATGTTATTTCAATAAAAATATATGAGGTTTCAACTCTTAGAAATGAAGTTTCGAAAGTATTCGCGATAATGTAATACTGAAAACTGCCTCGTATACGGTTGAGTCATACATTTCAGTTTCAAGTAAAAGAAAAGATATGATCTGACACTTCAAAGAAGTTTCGGTCTGATCATTTCCCCCGATACACAAAAATGATAAAACAGTTGAAGGCTACGCAGCGTTCACAGAGGCTTACAGCGATTAAATGCATTATATGTAATTTTCCGAATAGAGTGAACATAAATCGATGATTCTATTTCACATAAACCCTAAATTTGAAGATATTTGAGTTTATATTATTGTTTCCTATTTCTGAAGTTAGGTAATATCAACATATCTATTGATATGTCACTTGAATGTTTTTTGAAAAAAAAATACGGCCCTGATCTGTCTTTACGGATCATCAAATAGCGATGGATCACAATTAGTTGGGTAAATAAAATGGAAAATATTTGTTTGAAGGTGATTGACAATGTTTCATTATGAATTTCACTAGTTCGGACTTCCATTGTCTAATATATAAAATGATTTGAAATCCCTGAAACAACTAAAAATAAATAGCTGAAAATAACAATTATATTAAGCAAAAAAACCTGAAATGAATCAATAGTGAAATAAAATACAAATGAAAATACAAGTGAACAGAAAAATAAAAATAAAGAAATACAAAATGAAAATGAAGAAAAATAAAAAAGTTAGGGACATTTCAATTCTTTTATTTTTATTTGTACTATATTTCACTATTATTTCATTTAACTTTTTTTTTGCTCAATATAATTGTTACTTACAGCTATTTATTTTCAATTCTTCTCTTTTGATTGTTTCAGGGCTTTCAAACCATTTTATATATTAGACAATGGAAGTCCGAACTAGTGAAAAATGGAAAATACTCCTACAAACACAAAGAATTGTTTAGGAACTGATTAATTCAGAAGGAATAACGAATTCTCCATAGCTGAATTTCGGAAATTTATAACCGATGACATAGAATTCCTAAAAAACTTTACTACCACCACTTTCATCAATTCCAGTCAAACTTTTAGTTTTTTTTTTGAACATTTTCACTGGTGTTTTGAAGCAACATTTTCTAGAAGTACAATAAATAGAAAATACCAAGAGCAAAAACTCGATAATCTCAAGCACTTGAATCACTTGAGTAAAAAATACTATGGAGATAGTAACATTGCTCATAAAATGAACAAGAAGAGTGTTGAAAAAGAAAAACGTTTGGAAATAATGTATTATTTCATGGAGAAGGTTCAGGATTGTATCGATAAAACCAAAACTATCCGCAGTATCATAAAACATTCACAAAAAATAATGAAAACAAATGTAAAGTGCCTACTGAATCATAATAATAAGATAATCAGTAGCGAAAAAGAAGTCGTAGAAAAATTCGGAAAGAATTTTTCAACAATAATTGACGGAAAAATCAGGACATATTTCCCAGGCAAATGTTGATGCAACCACATTTTCGAGACAGTCACTGAGGATGAAGTAAAAAAAGTTGAAGCCTCGTTAGACAATAAAATGAGCACATGACATAATGAAGTTTCTACAAAAATAATCAAAGAATGCATGGATATATTATCTGAAGTTATAGGAATGGGACATATTATAAACCTATGTATTTCCTTTGGAGAATATCCCGACCTGCTGAAAATTGTTGTCCTTGTCACTAAACTTAAAAATGGCGACAGTAAAAATGTTGCCCCATATCAATAGATAGTATATTTTTTAAATTTGAAGAAATTTTATATGACGAAATAAATGATTACTCGAAAACATTCTATCTAATGATTCCGTGTTAGGAATTACACGTTAAAAGGTAATACCTCGTTAGTCCTTAGCTCGCACAAGTTTCTCAACTTCTGAGAGTTGCCGTTCATATGGGGGCGACAGTTGATTAACGGAAAAACAGATTTTAAAACAGATTTTGAAACAAAGTGCCAACACAGAATCAGAAAATATTGTTAGGCAAAAACTGCAACTTTGTACAAGAAGTACATTATTCAATGGATGAAAAAGACAGTACGGTAGGTCCGATAAATTCCCTATAACAACTGGTACACCTCAAGGTAGTGTTCTCGGTCCAATGTTTTTTTATATTAATATGTGGATGATCCACCTGATAATTTGAGTGATGATTTAATATACCTTCATGCAGACGACACTTCCATCATTCTTTCGAGTGAAACAGCGAATGAAATGCATAACCTTGTTAAGTCAATCCTACACGAATTTGATGACTGGTGCTATAGGAATAGACTTATAGTTTACCTCATAAAAACTGCCTGCATGGAATTTGCAAATTCATCCCAGAGCCTACATGATTTTGATTTGATTTTCCAGAATGAATTCTTGGCATTACCAAGTTCAACACAATTCTAAGAAAAAATAATTGACTCATATTTTACTTGGCAAGAACCTATAATAGAGTCAGCTCCAGGAAAATGAATCCCTTACAAATACCGAAGCACTGATATTATTTAATTTTGCCAAGTTTCAGATCATTATTCACAACTGTATTGGGTTTAGCAACTGAAGTGGGCAGAATTTTCATTAAACAGAAATCATTCCAAAACGTCATGTAGAGAGATTTTTCTTTGAAATAAAAAACTAACTGTTGCTTGTATATTCATTCCAAAATTGTGTGTCACCTGTCCTTTACATTTTTTATTATACCGGAGAAATATGACCTCTTGCATCTACATATTGTATCACGAAGGACTGATAAATCTATCTATCTCTCGTATACGTAGCTCACTGGATCCAAATTTGCTCAGCAGATTTTCTAATATTCTTGATTTGCTTGAATATGCGATATTGATGGATGTTTTTAAATTGGTTTCGTCATCCTCTTTTCAAAAGTGAGGTGATGTTATTCTAACAAATTAGCAGTAGAAGTAATGGAATAAAGACACTTGACTGGATCCTTTTACTAGCGATTGTCATAAAAAGAACGGAAAACTGATTATACGCGCTCTTGAGTCAAATAAAAGTTGAGTGCCTGAAAGTGAAGAGAAATGTCCCTTGTTGAAAGTAATTCAGTTAGAGATTCCTCATTTTTATGGGTTGAAATGGATGGAATGCATGAATTAGAGATCTCTTTTTATTCTTATAATCCGTTTATCCTCATGCTGATTTGCCTTTCAGAGGCCTTTTGTCATTTCAAATTCAAAATTCTAAATCCAAATGAGCCAGACAATAAACATTCAGTTGTTCATCTCAGACTTCTGTTATAACAGCACATGAAACTTTGAGTTCCATGAATTTCAGTTCTATGGACACCTCAGGACCAATTTGTTGATTTCGCATCCATGAAATCTTCATATTTCAACCAATTCACACAAAATATCACTGAAGTTAATACATATACCTTTCTCTCGAATCACCCTGTCTATTGGTGAAAGGCGTATGAAAATCTGTTCAATAGTTTTGCAGTTTATCTCGTACAGACAGATGTGGTGGTGGGGACCTGGTCTTATAATATCTGAAGAGGCGCAAATTTCAAGAAAATATCAGATGGAACTGAAAATGATTGCATGATAAAGTATTACGTATGATAACAATTAACGTATAATTAGTGCAAAACAATATTCATTCTAGTAAAAGAGAAAATCACAAAAATTTCTTTCGAATGTATTCAATAACAATGTGCCCACCAAACCATCAGAATCTATAAAAATTTCAACTTCAACTAAATAAAGATATAATAAATTACTCAAACTCCATCAAAGGAAGAACCACTTAGTGTAAACACATTTATCAATAAGCTCATTATCATTCAAATTTTGGAAGTTTTCAGGATTTGTCTCTTCTATCCATTCTGTAGCCACTTGAAGAGTTGGCTTTACTAAGTATAGGGGTTATGTACGCGTGAAGACATAAAAATGAGTAGATTTATAAATTTGACAACAAATTCCATCTTTAACTTGGAATAATTTTGTTCCAGATTGTTCGAATCATTACAAAATTGGACTTTTCCGTTCAGAATATCCATCTTGATTGCATATTTCTCATACTGACTTCTCCATTAGCAATTTGTAACATTTGGCTTCATTGAACTCTATAATCCCTTAGAGGAATTTGAAGGTTTCTTTGTAATACATCAGCATCTAGGCATAAACATTCTGCTCACTCAGGCAATTCTTCTCAGCAATAGTAAAACTCCAATAAGAAACAAGAACAAGTGATTGTGATGTTTAAGAAACTTCTTGAAATTTGATCTCCACTATAATTACCACAATTTCAACAGTAGAGTAGTCCAAAAGCCAGTTCTAAGAGGTTAGGTTGGAATGGATCTTTCGAGGGAGTGTATTTAAAAATTGTTAAGCCAGTATCTATACATGCAGATATTTTATTTAAATTCAGATTGTTAAATGTGTAAGGTATTTTAGGGCTCTTTTCAAGTTCAGTGACTACCCAAGTTGTGAACCAGCATATTGGCTAACAGAAAATTAGAAAATTAAAAAAATTTGCGATATAGGGCGTTCTGGAATTAAAAAAAAATATGAATCTGAATTTATAGAATATAAAAAAATCAGAAATTATACATTTTCAGTAACCAGAAAAGAGAAATGTTTTTGAAAACAGTGATTCAAGAACTTCTTGGAGAACTATTAGGTAATTGAGTGTTTGTACTTGTCGAAAAACTGTAATTCCTGACAATTCTGCCAACTCTGATGCATTGAGTAATTATTTTCCTACTTACATGCGAATTATTTTTGATTGAATGGTTTTATTCTGCTGCTCCTAGAAGAGTTCAAAGTGTATAATGATAAATTCAAATATGAAATAAAGAAATTTTCACTTTCCTAACAGTGAAACTCAACAGGACGAACTCTTCAACCACTCTACACATTACATATTATAAAATGTATTTTATTTTCAAACTCTTCTCATAAGTATGCACTCTTAATTACCGAAACAATTTCATGCGCCAAATCATAAAATTTTTCATATGTATGTTGTCTTTCTGATAATGAAGCAGTCAACCATATCTCCACGATTTAATTCACTATGGCGACAGCTAAACTTCGCCATCAGTCTCATTATTTATTTATTTACTATATGTTGACTATCATCAATAAAAGACGAGTTATCATCATTATACTTCACTTGTATTGTTGTACTTGCAATTGGATAGGATGAAAGGCTGATTCCGGGTTGGATATGCGAAAAAATTTTTTTGATGTAACAAAAAATCTCTTTTTTATGAATTAGAAATGATATTTCATAAATGTATAAGTTAATGGAGGTGAAGTTTTTATGATTTGCAAAGGAAACTACAAAAACATTTTCTATATCTCAAACGAAAAACCATTCTGATTGCCAGACTCCGTATGTGAAATAAATGGTTTTAAATAATGATTTCTATCGAGTATCATCTATACAAAGTCTCTCTGATTCACTTTACTTTCTCTAGAACATTTGAAGAATATTCATTTCAAATAAATATACCGGGTGATCCTCTATATATTTCGCTTTTCCAAAATTATACACCGAAAATAACTTACAACAAATTAACATATGATATTGTCAAATCAAAACTAAACTAAAATGATTTTATTTTTGCCTAACACAAAATACTAAAAACCTTCCTTTGAATACATCATTAGGTTATATCTATGAACTGGTTTTATTATTCTTCCTGTACTACTCTCATTTTTACAAATATAACCTCACCATTTGAAACTTTCGGTTTTTTACCTACAGAATTATCGTTTGTTTGAAGGTAGTTGACAATGTTTCTAGGAATCCAACCACCATCAATCGATCAAGAGAGGAATCATCAAGACTCTACTAGACCGTACTTTTGGGCTCTGTAATACAAAGGGAGATTTCGAAAAGGAACTAAGCATCATCAAAAATGACCTTCATCGAAATGGTTACTCCAAAGTGATGGTGGAACAGGATTTAGCTAGAAGACAGCAAGAGCTCTACAAGGAAGAGAAGCTGCTACAACCAGTTCTTGTACTTCACTACATCAGAGGATTGTCGGAAAGGATAGAAAGGATTGGGCCCAAGTATAATATCACAACTGGGAACACTATTCGTAGCAGCCTCACAAAAACCAGACCACCAAACGCGGACTGCGATTACAAAAATTGCATTTTCCGGATACCCTGCGAGTGCGGAGAATCATACATCGGTGAAACTAAAAGGCCATTGAAAGTTCTTATTGCCGAGCATAAGAAACACACATAGCAAGAAGGAACCAGCAAATCAGGAATAGCAGAGTACGTTTGGACTATCAACATAAAGTCAAGTGGGCTCAAGCTGAAATCATCCACAAGGAAAAATACTGGTTGAGGAGAAAATTCAAAGAAACCGCATATATGTTGTCTAACAATGCGTTTAGCCAAGCTAGCGTAGAGATACGCAACATATGGAAACCTCTTATCAAGCGGAACACGACCAATTCTCGCCAAACGGTCAGCTTCCGCTAAAACCAATGAAGCGGAGAGAGGGAAGAGCCCAGTTATTCCCGAAGACGATTGTGGATACTAACAACCGAAACATTGTGAAGTAACTTGGTTTGGAATGATTTAATCGTTAATTTTCATTTCTTGTGAATAATTCTTTGATTTTTATCAATCATCAATCATCATTTTAATTTTTTTAAATTTTTTTGGTTGTTGCTTGTATTTTATTCAATTGTAATTTCATTTTTTTTCTTTTTTTTTGCTCAATATAATTGTTATTTTTCAGCTAATCTTTTTTAATTTTTTTCACAGATTGTTTCAGGTATTTCAAATCAATTAACATCATATTAAACAATGGAAGTCCGAACTAATGAAATGCACTATCGTATTATCATTTGTATTTTCTTCTGGAATGATTGCTAGAAACCTCCTGTTTCTTTCTTTAACTGATCCATTATCTAACCTAACTTTATATGACCTATGTCTGACCTTATCTATTACCTCTTCCGGTTGCCATCTAGAATTAGTTCAATGAATCATTATTTTTGTATCCTCTTATAACTCTGGTAAACTCTTTTGGATTGTATTATTATAATTGTACCTTTGTACTTTCTAACGGTTATTTGATTTTTTCTAGTTATTTTACGATTTTCAAACTTGGTTTCAACATACTTACATACAACTTCCATACATCTTCCATAGGAATTATGCTTCTTAAACTTCTCGACATTGAAAGTTGTGCTGGTGAATCACTATCATTTGGAACTGGAGTATTTCTATACTATATCAGGACCAAATACATATATTTTTGAGCATCCTTTTTTTTTCTAAGAATGTGTTTTAAAGTTTACACAGCGCGCTCTACTAGAATATTTCAACGCGTTTGTTCACAAAAAACCAGTACGAAAAACATGGCTGTTGCTGAGTGGAATTTTGTGATGAAAAGCCTATAGGACAATTTGGAAATGTCAAAACAAATTTCTTGTGCCCACCACCTTCCACCACCACCACCTTGTTGAAGCTGCATTACCAATGAATATGGTAGACAATAATGACCGAGTCTAGAACCCATGACGCTTGAATGCAGCGTAAAGGCGATTTTTGAAACATTTCAATTTCCAGCAGCTTTATACAGCAATTACCGTCTATTATAATCAGCGGTAGTAATCTCAATCAGTATTGCAGAATTCGATTCGTGTCAAGAGCATTTTTCAAAAAAAGAGGGAATCGGTGAAGACACCATGGTTGTTATGCATCTAGGGTTATGAATTATAATATTATACTTGGCTACCCATCTTGAAGAAAACTTTGGATAGTGGCGAAATGGCAACAAACTGATATCGGAGAGTACCTTGTATTACATCGAATGTTTCAGTT
>WOGO01008541.1:0-10602 GCA_015342085.1 Leptinotarsa defecta
ATATACGTACTTTGTGGAGTTTTTTGAGAACCAGCGATGATAGGTACATGAAGAGATTTAGAATTGCTTCCATTCGAGTGATTATCAGGATAAGAAAGGACAATTAAATCATAAGATGATCATCAAGGTATCAAAACTCTTAGGCATTTCAAAAAAGTTTTAATTTCACAATGATATATGAATATTATCGATCGAAAAATCATTTCTTCAAAAAATACTTATACGTATTCGAAATTTCAAAGTTGAGGGGATCTTAAGTCTGACAACAACCTATATAGAAATTCTATGATCATATTCTCATCGAGCAATGAAAGTTCTAAATGGTAAAAAAACAAACTTTGAATATCTTTGACAATAACAAATGTACAGCAGCACATTGAATTGTGAAATTTTCTGGTTTTCTCGTTTATTTTGCTATTTTTTGTTAATATTCAATAGTATGTAATCAAAAAAGGGCAACTTTATTACAACCCAATCTCCATCTTTCACCGTTTATGGATTTTTATGCGAATAAGAAGTGTGTTACTTATTAAATATAGATAACAGAAAAATAATGAGGACTGATCATATAACTATTTGGATGACAAAATGACAAAACTGTCATACGTGGAAATTTGAAAATATCTGGTTATACATTATTTTAGAAAAAAAAATGAAAAATTAAACAAAAATAAATTTTTTATTGACTCATTAAAAGAGGGAAGCAAGTTTCATATTATTTTATGGCAGTATGATGATTTTCCAACATTGAAATATTACTGATATTCCAGCCTGAAAATTTGTGAAATTCCGAATGCATAAATTATCGTATTTTATCCAAGAGAACTGATCTGATAATAACTCGTAGATATAATTATATTCAAAAGTGAAAAGAGTTCTTTCGCTTGGAAGCTGTGCTATTTTTCGATTTGATAAAACTTGATAAAGTTCAAGGCAATTCATTTTCTGGATTCCTGGAGCAAATCTTCCATGCATCTTTTACTACTTTACGAAAAATTTGTAGTCACGAACTAAGGGACAAGTTATGATTCACATTGTAATATTATCATTAATATACAACAAACAGTGTGAATGTCGAGTAATATAACCAAGTAAGTGTGTAAACTAATGAAATTTTCAAATGTTTGGAATATTTTATTATCCTTGAAGAGGAATTGAATAGGTTTCAATGAAGACTGATAAATCTTCATAGCCTCATTAACGCAGAAATATCATTCCTTCAACATTCTCAACATTCGAAATGTTCTCTTCGTTACATCATGACAACCAATGTTTTGGCAAGCTCATATATTCCGCATTGCGGCCCCATCGCAGTGCACGGTAATCAGAAAATACAAAGTAATTGTTACAGTTATGTCTTCATATCGCGTTTTCTTGCAATTTGATGACAATAAATTTATTATTGCACACAATGCATAGCCAATATACAGTTTGTTTACGATTTCCATAAAACGTTTATTATCATGTGCTTCAAACAAAGTTCATGTGGAAATTTTCAAAACAGTGATTGTTTTCATGTGGAAAATAGAGGTGCGAATATGGTGTTCGATTGATATGAAATATATGGTGAGTTGCTTATTCCTACACGATTCTAGGTGTATAGAGACAATTTTCAGAGAATGAAAGTGGACATTTTCCTAAATAATATAACGACATTACCTATTTTTTTCAATGCTTTCAAATTTCATTGTATAGAGATGAAAGTTTTCTGGAGGTCTATGAAAGCAGTTCATGTAGTTTCATTGCTATCTGTTTTTCCAATTGTTTCATTATGAACTTGTGATTCTAGTACACTTTCTGAATTTACTTTGTAATTATTTCAAGTTCAATTTTATCATTGACATTTAGGTACATACTGACCTACATTTTTTCAAACTCCAAAAACATGGCATAGTAATGTTTGATTTTGCTTCCACTGATTTTTTCTTTTGTCTTCGGTTTCTGAGACACTTCCTTCCTATTCGTCTTTTGAATTTTGTCATACGATTGAACACGTAATCAATGCATTCTTCAAATACAAGGTTTTGAACATAAAACTATGATATATTCCCTTTATATCACAAAGCATTGATGTAACCCCTCCAAAATAACTAAGATAGACATTTGATATGCATGTGTTTCGGGAACCTAACCGCAAGAGTTTCTTGTAGGACGTCTTTAAAAAAGAATTGTCAAGTTTCAACAAACAAAATATGTGTTATAGAGGATTTATTTGTTTCACAATACGATAAAAAGACACTGGAGAAAAATAAAAATATCAACAAAAAATGTATCAAGACATAACACATATATATCACAGATCCTCTGACAAACTATACATTGATGTCCAAATTGCACCACCCTTTAGATTACATCTTGGGAGTATTCTTCGAAGTTTTGTACTTATATTTCCGCCATGAGCACGATTTGGGCAGTCTGAAACGATATGACGGATCGTTCGTCTGGGTGATCCACAATCGCATTGTGGACTGTCTGCGAGGCCCCATCGGTGTCCTATCCGTATTCGATTTAGCTTTGACCAAGTGGGACGTGGAAGGACTGAGCCATTGAAGTTCAGGGTTGGCTATTTGGATGTAGTCAAATTCTGTTGTAGGCAGCCATCTTACTGTCCATTGCTCTTTCATAATATGTTCATCAGTCATTTCGGAGGCGGTTCTGATAGGAGCCGTTGGCGTTCTTGTGTGATGAATAGGGCTATATTCGTAGGATGGTCTCTGAACGTTAGTTTTCTTTGGAGTGTTACACCCAGGTATTTAGGGGTATTATTATGTTTGATGGCCCTGCCGTTAAAAGTGATATCAAGAGTGTTTTCGCATATCGGTTAGATAAGTGAAAGAGGCAGGCTTCAGTCTTGCTGGTGTTGGGACAAAGTCGCTAACATTTGAAGTAGTCGGCAAGTGCTATTAAATCTCCGTTTAAGGCCCTCTCTCCTACTGTCTTGGTTTCATCTCCAAATGCAATATCCTAGTCGTTGGCATAGGCAAACTTTCTTGATTTTTTTCAGATGGGTCAGTTGTGTAAATGCTAAACAACAATAGAGCAAATACTGAACTCTGAGGAAGGCCATTGTTCAGCTTTCTGACGCCGCTCGTAGTGCGTATGTAATATATACCCGAAATAATCTGTTGGTTAGAAGGCTATTTATTAGCTGGCTAGTTTTTTGACAGGGTATGACCTTCATCAGTTTGTAAAGAGGGCCTTCTCTCCACACAGTGTTGTATGTGGCCGTAAGGTCAATAAACGTGACAGCTGTTTATTCACACTTTACGAAACCAGCCTCAATGAAAGTTGTTGAGGACAACAGTCGGTCGCACTAGCTGCCTTCACTCCTAAAATCAGCCTGATCGACTGAAACAGCGGCGTCAATGGTGACTATATTCTGTTATATATAAGTCGTTCTAGGAGTTTATAGCAGCAACTAATAAAGGCGATCGGTCGGTAGTTCTCAGGTGATTCGCTATCTTTTTCAGGTTGTATAATTGCAACTTGTCCTCTTGAATTCTGGAGGTAGCATAGAGATCTCTATTACATCACTGATAGTCCTTGAGCCACTGTCATGTTCTTGCGCCGCTTTGAACCAGAAATTTAGGGTACGTTCCGTCAAAAACTCCAGCTGCCTTCCCTGCTTTGGTCTCACTGAGTGCTTTGTTGATTTCATCTAATGTGAAGCCGCTTGAGTACTCTCACGTTGGTGGAGTATTTGCTTTGAGTCGCTTTGGGGCTGAAGACACCATGTGGGTCTTGTCCGATGAGGCGCGAAAGACCTCAACTGTTCTACTGGCTATTCGGGTCGATAGTTCTGTTGTTCGAGTGCAGTCCTCTGCTGGCTTCACCCAGTCTGCGCAGTAGACCCCACACCTTTTAGCTAGAGCGAGAGAAATCGAGGTGTTCTACAGTTGATTTCCATTTATACAATCTTGTTCAGTCTAGGAATGATAGTAGGTTGTCAGCAATCTCCGGGTCTCCCGACTCTACAAATTCGTCATATAATTATTGGCTCTCTTCCGTCCAGCCCAGGATATATTCCTTTCGAAAACCACGTGATATATGATTATTGGTTATAGTGTGTACCATTTCCACAAAACGGTGGTGATTGTTGGCCTCTGGCTCAATGAGCGCAATTGTCAAGCTGCCTGGCGTATCGGGACAGTTTACCTTGGCCAACGTGGCCTCGGTTTAGATTCAACGATGGGAATTTGTATGCCTATTTCAGTTACTACAGGTCGGTGTTCGCTGTGGAGAAAGTCTGAGAGCACGGTTCGAAAACTAGAAAGTGGCTGCATCTGTGAGTTGCTCGAAATCCAACAGAGATCAGGATCACATCTTTCTCGTCATCTTCTGAGGAAGAAGGCGTGTTTGTTATTGGAGCTATAGACAACCCATTATAGAAGTTTTTTAACCATTGCCGTCGTTGTTTTCATGTTCACAGAGGTTATGATGGCTATTGAAATCTCCGGTGTATATTGTAGATAGGTAGTCCGAGGTTTAAATTATATTTGGCGGCCAGGTAACCATAGAGAATATATGAATATTTACAATGTCAGACCATTTACTTCTGTGGTGATCCTAAACACATATCCACACAGCTCCAGTTCGCCACCTTGGCATCTTGGATCTCATTGCGCACATGCTCTGCGGTCTCATGAACATCATTGTAAGTAGTTTTAATCATGCAGTATCCTGAGACCTTACTTCGTTTGAAAATGTCTTCTTCTGTAGCTGCATGTGCCTCTCGAATGGCTATGACGTCTATCTTAGTTTCGGTCATCAATTTTGAGAGGTTTCCTGATTTTGACTTGCTAATTCCCTCTATATTGGTCCAATACGCCTCGTCAATCGGTGCTGAGAAGCACCGTTGCAATTTTCCATATTATCTGTATTTTCCGTATCCTGAAAACCTGTATGTATGGCTATCTAAGAGAACGTGATAGCTAGTTTGGCATCCAATAGTGATAGATCTTTAGCGTTATCCAGGGTGCACCACGAGGATGCGATCTATCATTGCACCCCATTATAGTGGATGAAGTTAGTATCTGCATAGGGTCTTCCAACAGGGACTTCTAAACTTTGACAATTGATAACGGCCATCTTATTGAGACTGCATCTGTTAAATTATAATATTTTTTATTTATTCAGTGTGTTTTGTCAAATCATTATGGACGGATATAGTATCCAACAACACGTGCAAATGATAAAACTGTTCCATCAAAATAGGTGTTTTGTTCGGGTAACGTACCGCGTGCTTCGTCCATTTCACGGTAGCCATAATCGTCCTACCGAAAAGACTATTCGCAATGTGGTGGGAGTATTTGAGTACACGGGTTCAGTAAACGATCAACCAACACCCATAGTTACGTCGATGAAACCCAAAATCTGCCACTGTCTGTGAGAGTGTGCAGGAGAATCCGAGGCAGTCAATTTCGCGTCGCTCACAAGAACTCGGCCTTTCGCAGATCCCAACTTGGCGAATTTTGCACCCATACGAAAGTCAACTGACCCAGGAACTGAAGGTGAACGACCATAGATATCGATGTGTGTTTCCTTAATGGATTCTGGATCAGTTGGCAACCGATCCTAAACTTCATCGAAAAATCATCTTCAACGATTAGGCCCATTTCTGGATAACTGAGTAGGTGAACAAACAAAATTCCCGAATTTGGGACGATATCAATTCACACGAGATCCAAGATTACCCAAGGAATCACATAAAAATCACTCTTTGTTATGAATTTTGAGCTGGCGGCGTTATCGGTCCATATTTCTTCCAGAAGGACGTTGGCCAGGCCATCACTGTCAACGGCGAGCACTATAAATTGATGAATACCAATTTTTTTTTGCTTGAATTGGATGATTTGGACAACAACATGTAGTTTCAATAAGATGATACTACTTGACACATAGCTCATGCCACCTTGGATATTCTGCACAAGCGATTTGAGAGCATGGTTACCTAATGTGGAGGTGATATGACCTGGCTACTGAGATCGTGAGATTTGACCCCGTTATACTTTTTCTTGTGAATTTTTTTAACTCGCAGGCACAGCGGTCCTGAAAGCCAACGTAACCCATGCCGTCGGTCTAATTCATGGCATCCATAGGTCTCTCAAACGAATAAAAAAATCGAGATGTGTGTGAGTGAGATACCACATACTTTGTTTATTTGAATTTGTAGATAGGAAGCGCTTAATAGGAATCACCTTCAGTTGTTTCTTACAGCAGTTTATTAGATAGTACTTCGCTAATTACAGACAGGTGCAGTTCTAGTGGAGGGGGTCACAGACCTCATGATTCCTTAAAACGGTCATATCAAATTGACAAAATACTAAAAACTTGAGAATCTACCAAAATTTGATGAATGATCACAATAATCAGAAAACTTTTGCTCGAATTGTCTAAAGAGTGATATCACAAATTGGTATATTCAATATGCAGAAATACTGCAGTTCCCGGTACATTTACCGGGTGTTAGTTCGACAACAAACGTTTTTGGCAAAACCGAACAAAGTATATATGGAAAGACATCATCGTTGGAAACTTGATTGTAGAAAATGCACAACTATAGGAACTTTTGATAGTCAATATTTTCTTCGAGTTCCCGTTTCCATTTTGAAATGTATAGATGAAACTCTGTAACCGAAATGAAATCAGGGACGCCCTAGAAATCACAATGAGTCTTTGATGCTTTATTTATATTAGGGATTTTTTTTTCAGATTCTGCTATGAAAGTGAATATCTCGAAAATTTCATGGTAGTCGCAGAAAGACAATCTTTCAGGTCGGTCGCTATGCTCTCTACTTATAGTATAAAAGCAGTCTTCCGAATATATTACCAGATATTTTCTTAATAATTCCCGAGGGAAAATAAGTTGAGAAATTTTGTTTCTGCATTCTTCAATAAAAAAGTATATACTCGTTTAACATCGAATAATGAACGTCATGAAGATGACGATAACAAATGAATAATTTATATATCATTTCTATAATTATCTCGTTGCAGACGTCATTGTTTTGAACTATTGTGATCTAACTTTAGACATCGAACCATAGAAAGATATTTTGCAAATACAATGTTCACCAGATATAGGATAACAAAAAATCTATGAGTGAAATCATAATACAAATTGATAGCATCTGATGTTATCTTATTTAAGAGAGGATTCAGTACGTCAATCATTGATGTTCAAGTCAATAATAGCAACCAGTTGGATATAAATCCTATACAGTCTGACAATATTACAATTAGGACTAATCCACCTCCAGTTCTGATAATTTTCTCTCTTGTACAATATATCAATGATAACACCTAAGTAATGCAAAATTTTCAAATATTCAATTTAAAAATAACTTCCAGAACCATATTAACCATTAATAAATCATTTTCAGAACTCAAGGATAAAACTCCTATAAATTTTCAATTTCAATTAATCTATTCCATATTATGTATGAACTGTAGTAATGACTATATTGGTCAAAAAAGTACTCAAAGATATAATCAGTTCACATAAAAGTGATAGTAGATTACAGTAATCTCAGTAATCATGTTTTTAAAGAAAGTCACAAAATGGACTATGATTCAATAAAAATTCTAGCGATTGAAAGAAATGCATCTGAAAGATTGCTTTTGGAAATGTCATTTATATTACAATCAAATAATCGCCTCAATATGAAGTAAGACATTGATCACCTCAGTGAAATTTATGCTTTTCTCTCACATATTAATAAAAAATTACATGACCCTCAAAACAGTAATCAATACTTTGAAATGAATTTTCGACCTCTCTATGGCAGGATTTTACATTCAGTTAATAGCACTACTTCATTTTGAGTTTTTCTCCACAAATCTGATAAGGGTGTTTTTCAATTAATTGAATTTAAAGTATGTATTTGACATTGGTTTTCTCGTTGATAAGCTTATATAACACCAGATGGCTCTGATCACACAAAACCTGTTCTCAATTGTTCTAGTTTTACAACTAGACTCCAGACTGCACCAGAAGATGTTTGGAGTTAACAAAGTACTACATTACTACAAAACACCCATTTGATTTTCCATGAAATTTGTTTTACTATCGAGCAGTTAATATCTATTATTCACTTGTTGAGCGGTGAGATTACTTGTTGAAGCCCTAATGTATGTATGTTTTCTGTCGTATTTTTGGTAATCAGGTGTTTGTGATACATTGTTTGAAACCTTTGGTGTAGTAATGAATATTACTGAAGTTTTTCCAACACCAAGCTTGTTCGTGATGAGAGTATATTGTTTATTAAGTTAACAGAAACAGTAGTTACAGACAGAATACATAGTTTTTTTCGTCTACTCAAGAATTGCTCAGACTATATTGCTGTTTGGAATAATTTGATTAATAAAATCAGAAAAAACATTTTTTGGTATCCAGAATGAATTTTTCCACTTCTTTTTCAATTATGTAAGAACTGTTGATATCTTTTATTTTTCCTGGTAATATTCTCTATAAGCGTGGTCCGATATATGTTGTGTTTCTTTTCTTCTTCAAATAAGGGCTCAGTTGGATGAGTTCTTTTCCTATTGAATATAATCTTCAGTATTGATTCCTGTATGATATTCAGATTCCCAAGATAACAATCACTCTCTCCTCCCAACCTATTACACCATAGGATAGTTGGGAATTATTTTCCTGATTGGTCTTATACAAGCCCTATCGGCAAAATTGAACACGTTTTTCAAAATCTCTTTTTTTTGACTCTTGCATCAATTGCATGTGGTAAGCATGAAATTAGCTTGCTCGTATCATTCGAGACACGCTGGCTTGAGAAAATCCTAATTCTTTGATCAGGACTCGGGTACTCACATGGGGATTTTCAACAAGGTGCTCAGCAATTTGAAATGTAATGTCTTTATTTGTTACAGGGCAGACACGTTCGAACTTCTTGTGATTGACATTACCAGTTCTTTCAAATCTTGTTTTTCGAGCCTTCCATCTGAGTGTCTTCTTTCGCGGAACTTCTCTTTGTAAATCCTAGATGCAAGGAGGCAGTTTTCGTCACTTTTCCCCAAAGTATATAGTCTAATCTACAAGTTCAATAACATGACGAATGGAGATAAAGGTCCTGAAAATATGAGCGATAACTCATTCGATTCGGAATCATCTCTAGAAAAAAATTTTCGACGGATTTTGGTGCAGGTAAAAAATTTAAATTGTTATTAACAAAATAAGTTAAAAAAAATGGTATTTAGTTTTTCCTTAACAACCCAAAAAATAATAATATTTAAGCAATTATGAAAAAAGCTCGTTAAAGAGGAGGAAATTTCCGATAAAAAAGTCTGGACTCTCAAAACTCAATCTCTATTATTTATAATTTTAATTTGACGTTGAAAATAGGGTTCCGCGCGGATGTTACGGCATTCGCGCGTGCCGCTAAAGAGAGTTTATCGAAATAAATAATTTTTTTATAACATAAAATGTCATTTTAGAATTTAAAAAATATCTAGTATCTTCTTAACACTTGAATGAATCGAGTCCCGTAGAAAAAAAAGTTTCATCACCATTTTTTAAAGTTCAATTGTTAACCAACAAATTTTTTCCCAATCTCCGTTGGCATAAATAATGGGATAAAATGTATAAATAATTGGCCTATGAATTTGAAACTTCGTGGAGCCCTTTTGATATATATTTCATACGATCCTGCGATAAAAGTTCATAAAAATGTATTAATTTGTTAATTTTCATTTTTTATAATTATTGCAAAATTAAATATCTAAAAATTGTTGATAAACATTTTTTTCAATTGATATTTATCTATGTCTGTTTTCACATTAAACAATGGCAGTTATTAACATAGGATGAGAATTTTTTACGTAATTTGTTTGTTAAATTGTTATAAACAAATAGAGAAATTCAATGTTTTTGAAATTTTTTTTTGCTATTTCGTTGTCTAGAGATGAGTATGATTTAAAAAAATTCTCAATTTTGATTTTTAATCTTTAAAATCGATTTTTTTATTTTTCAATTGTACAAATAATTAGCTAAGAAATAATTATGCTTTTAAAAATTATAATTTACACTTTTGAATAGTTTGGCAGAAACAATTTTTTATTTATTATTTTATTGTTTATTAGTTTAACAATTCGTTATAAACAAATGTTGACCATCGTTATATTTTTTTTCTGAAGCAGAAAAAAATGATAAAAGCAGCTATATATTTAAAAAGTCATATTTTTTTAATTTATTATAATCCTTCTTTCTTTTTTGGGAAAGAAAGTTTTTGGCTTTCTACTACTCCATCTTGATACAAAAAACAAGGTTGAAGGAATCTTCCAAGGAAAGAAAGTAAGTAATCAATTTTAAAATAAGTAACTCTATACATGGATGTGTAGATCATGCAAAGAAGTTACTTTTAGACACAAACTGAAAGAAAGTTCTCCTGAAACAGCTACTTTCATATAAACATTGAATTACACGAAAGAAAAAAATTCTTTCGAAACAAATACTTTTATATGAACACTGAATTAAATAGAAGATACTTTTCTCTACTCAGTTTGTATTTCAAACATTCGTTGTGAAATAAAAATCAGATATCATTCACATGAGTTTTACTTTAAATGAATGGTGATAAATTGCACTTA
>WOGO01008542.1:0-10601 GCA_015342085.1 Leptinotarsa defecta
GGCTTCAAACTTGAAACATATGCCTTATAGATTGTGTACTCTCTAATACAGTGATATTTTTCAAACTGCCGCCATCTCTAGGTACTTCTGGGACCATCCTGGTACACCAACAAAGATTATTAGATATATATTTAGAAAAACTGACCTTATTTTTTGTCTGTAGAATAATGAAACTCTCTAAGACACCTCAATTCTTCTTCTTGTAAGCCAGTTCGAGAATTGTATCGAAAGAGAACGCATATTTTTTAGCTATACTAGTATGACGCTCGTAAATGAAAAATCTCAGTCACAAAATAATTCTTCATCTCTAAAAAATCAAATGTGGTAGATATACTGATTTAAAGAAACTGATATCGTTTGGAATAATGCACGTTCCTGAGATACCTGAGTTCTCCTTGAAAACCAACTAAAAACTTGTATCGATAGAGTAAGTACCTTTTCATCTATTGCCCATATCATTATACTTTCCTCGATATCGTATCAGAAACACTTAATGCGAACTTCTTACATTTTGCAATTCGAGCACCACACAACAACCACTAACAATGTTTTCTCGTCGTATGTAAAGAGAATCGAACATTAAGATTCAGATAAAGTAAATGGATCTCTCCGCCTGAATGGTATCGACTATTCCGAAGAAAATGTGAACAAGATCAAGACAGGTCGCAGTTGATGGGTACTTTGTTCAAATTTGAAGTGCACAAGGTCCTTTATAGAATGACGGCCACATTGAACATTGAAGTTTTCCATTTCCCTTGAGATATTTCCATGGCTGCGATAGACTACAATCTCCATCTGCTCGCTTCCCTGTTAAGACTGCTAGTTGGTAAGTTTCTTGTTTCTATTCAGTCATTCTATTCGGAAGGTAGATGATGTTTTATATGGAGACACAGTCGTTGCAGGCAAATATGTACCTATTGAGATTTTTCGAATAAAAAAGATATTGAAATAGAGGACAGAAAAATATTTAATTCACTGAAATTTGTTATTACAGACTACTTGTCTCTTTTCTGATCAATGAATGTACCTGAAAAGGTCAGGTATGAATTCATTAATTATATGAATACATTACATTTTTTGAGTACCGTGAATATACTCAACAGATTCATAAGATATTGAGTTTTCGAATTTCTTTTTTTCTATACTCTCCAACAGGTTAAGTTTCAAACCTTTTTTCTGGAAATAGAGGACTTGAATTCATGGTTGAAATCATGTCCTTCTCTTATTAAATGAGTGACATATGTGGAATTCATTTTTTCATTCTGGAAACTATTTTTGTGTTCCTTTATACGGGATTTGAACGTTCTTCCAGGTTGACCTATATAAAACATCGGACATGACTAACGTGATAATTTATACACTCTCGATTATTCTGAAACTGAACTTTTATCTTTGTTATTCATAATGTGCATGCCTAACTTGTTGTTGCTTTTGAAAGCAATATATACACCTTTGTTGTGCAGAAAATCTGAAATATGTGTAGTGGGTTGGCCTGAGTAGGTTAAGGTTCTATAACTTCTATCCGAGTCATAATATTCAGTATTCAATATAATGCTTTAACGAGAGTTTCCATTCATCAAGTGGATTTGACGCCACAATCGTTTTACCA
This sequence comes from Leptinotarsa defecta, assembly GCA_015342085.1. Classification (NCBI taxonomy): domain Eukaryota; kingdom Metazoa; phylum Arthropoda; class Insecta; order Coleoptera; family Chrysomelidae; genus Leptinotarsa; species Leptinotarsa defecta. Next base: position 1,610 of record WOGO01008542.1, read on the forward strand.
CATTACGTTAATAAACGAAATACCTCATCCTGGAAATAGATTCAGCTTCTAATCCGCTTTTCCATTATTTCTACGAAAAAAGCCTGACACTAATGTAAACTGACTGGAACTAACAATTCTAACAATTGGGACACTGTGAATTTCCAAATTTTTGTTCGACTTGAAAATTAAAACAAATCGTATGTAAAACCAAATTGCTTTTATTCGAAAGAACTTTTAATTTCGGCGATATTGCTGAGAAGTAGATATTTCAAACAATTTTACGATTTATTCATTATATTTGCCAAATGCCTTGCGCAGATAGTAATGGCCATATAAAACTGAGAGAAAAAGAGAAAGTGATATTTCATATTTCCTTCAATTCAATAAGTTTCATAACCATACGACCTCCTTCCATAAATTCAGTTCTTTATAGTACATTTTCTCCTGAGCAATACAGATCAGTCAAGAGAGGTTTGTTATTGATTGAAAAAGTGGGATTTCAAATGTGTCATATTTTTATGCATATTATGATTTATTTTATTAGAAAGTTTTACTCTATCAGTTGAACTATTTTTTTTATTATTGTTATGTATTACTTCTAGACACAAACTACGTTTTTGAAAAATATATATTTCATTGAAATCCTTATACAGGGTCAAAAAAACTTTGCATCACCTGTGAGCAACTTTTCAAAGCCCTATTTTGATTTTGTAGAAAAATATACATTTGATACGATGCTACTTCGAAGAAAAGGTGTGTGGAATGTAGCATTGTCCAAATTCATGTAGATATTTCCATTAGTTCGAATTTCAATTGTCTAATATGATATAAAATGATTTGATACCCCTGAAATAATCCATAACAATTGAAACAATTAGCTAAAAAAATAACAATCATATCAAGCAAAAGAACTGAAATTACAATTAGATAAAAATACAAACAACAATTGGAAATTGAACCAATAACAAGAAATGAAATTGAAAATTAAAAAAAAATAAAAATTAAAAATTAATAAAAGATTCCAGGTCTAGTTACTTCACGATGTTTCGATTGTTAGTATCCACAATCGTCTTCGGTGACTATTTATAGGCGATTCAAGTATTTTCACCTATCCCCTCTTGCCGCTCTCCGCTCCATCAGTTTCAGCGTTAGATGACCGTTTGGCAAAAGATTGCCGTGTTTCGCTTGATTATAGGTTTCCATATGTTGCGTATCCCTACGCTAGCTTGGCTACATGCGTTGTTGGACAATATATATGCAACTTCTTTGAATTTTCTCCTAATCTAGTGTTCCTCCTTGTGGATGATTTCAGCTTGAGACCACTTGATGTTTTGTTGATGAGTTCAAACATGCTCTGCTATTCCTGATTTGCTGGTTCATCTTTCAATAGCCCCTTAGTTTCACCGATGTAGGACTTTACGTACTCACAGGGTATCCGGTAAATGCAATTCTTGGAAACGCAGTCCGCGATTGGTGGCCAGGTTTTCGTGAGGCTGCTACGGATACTGTTCCCAAATCTGGAGCAGGTTCTGATGTTATACTTGGACCCAATTCTTCTTATTCTTTCCGACATTGAATGTCATTTTGATGATGCCTAGTTTCTTCTCGAGACCTTCCTTCGTATTACAAAGCCCGAAAGCACGGTCTACTAGAATATTGATGATTCCTCTTTTATAGTCGGATCATTTTTGAAAATAGTGGCCTCAGTATTTTTCATTGACTTGAAAGAAATAGAAATGTCAGACAACTGTCAAAGAACTGAGAGAAACTATAACTCGACATTCATTGTGAGGTAATCGATTATTTTTAGCAAAACAAACAGTTCCAAGCAGGAGTGAAATGGTCCCGGAATATTCTAAAGAAAGTGGCAACTTGCTCCGGTACGTTTTGCTACTCAGGAAACGATCTACATAGACAAATCCTTCTCATATTGCATAAATCCCGATAACGTGACATGGCCCCAGTCTGATTCTATTAGGATTGGGTACATTAAATACGTGGCACAAATCCCGATTCAGGTCGGATCTTCATTATTCAATTGAAAACGTCACGTTCCTAATCAAGCCATATTTCGACTTTGACACAAAACGCTCCAACATCAGAAAATTTATGATAGTCAGCCGGAGAGAGCATTGCGAAAGCCAACAACAGTAATTCAATTCGGTAGTTGCTACATCACAGGAAAACATTAGTTAGAATTCGCATATATTTATCCAATTAATGTTAAATCAAATAGTTTGGGGCTGCGAATGAGTGAAGTTAGAAACTAGTTGGTGGTAGTTAAACTTTTGTAACACTCGGTGCCAATAAAACGCATACAACAGTTTAATTTGAAATGATGTGCGAAAGTGAGGAGTATCCCGAGCGAAAGCTAAATTTCGAAATTATCTTTTGCATTAGTTGCATTTAGGATGCCGTGGAATTAATGGCGCCAGTCTTATTGCATTTACCGTCTTTGCATGATATTCTTCGTATGAGTTTGTGAGTTATTGTGGTAAAAGAAACACTAACTTTTTTTATTTCAAAATAACCGCATCAACCTTATTGCTATTAGCGGCAAAAAGATATTTTAAAATAGTAACTATATTGATTACAGCATTATATTTTATTGGATAAGTTCAGAGCACTTAGATAATTTAAAATCTTGCTAGCACTAAAATAACTCAAGGTTTCCTGTGATTCCTTCGATATTTTGCACATCTTCCTTCCTAATTGAAACACTGGACACTGCACTATGATATGATGTATTGCTAGTGCAACTTCACAAATGTGGCACTGTGGTTAATATGCTGGGGATATCAAGTATTCGTGGTTTACTCTGGTGTGTCCTAATCGAAGACTAGTGATCATATAACTTGTTCCATTCTTTTCAGTATTTCAGAGATCCATGGTCCGACTTTGGGTTTCCATTCTTTCAGTTCGGATGGAGTACTCTGCCATTCAATGTCCCACTTACTCATTAATAAGCTCGGTAAGGTCGGTATGAGGACTATACATCGTTGTTCCTTGGTTCGGATTAACAATCACTTCACGAGCAAAAGTCAGCACTCTCGTTTCAAACAATCCCCACATGCGAAGGAACCCAAAGTAGGATGATTTTCTTTTTGAGAGTTTGAAAAGTTGTTGTTTGATAAGTGAAATACTGGGGTGTTTGATATACATTCGTTGAAGGATTTGTACGGCACTGAGAGTGTGTGAAATGATTGAGATGCACTTGAAGGATGGCGAATAATTCTCCAGTTAGTATTGTTGCTGTTTCTGGAAGTTTAAAAGTCAATGCAGCAGCTCCTATACCAAGATGAGTTTTGGATGAGTCTGTGTATATTTCTTCAGGGTGGTTGAATTGATTCAGGATTTCTCAAAAAATATGTTTCGTAATGTTTTTATTCGTATATGGGAGTCTGTAAGAGCCATGGTGGTGCAGATTCGATGTATGTGGGGTACGGGGTTGGAAATGGCTCCATTTGTAAAGAACTTACGTGTAGCCGGATCCTCTCGTAAAATGGAAGATCAGTTCTTGGCCGACAGTAACTTGTTGGAAATCGATTTGTTATTGTATTCCTGTAAATGGAAATGTTTTTCATAGATGCAATTGCGACAGCATAAGACAGATTAAAATGGGTTCTGCTAGAACTCAGGGAAGGTTCTCCTGATTTAGAATAGAGGCTTTCCACTGGCGTGGTCCTATACGCTCCTACGAATATGCACAAAGCAAAATAATGTATTGAATCCAGTTGGAATAATGTTCTTCGTTTAGCAGAAGATCGGTACAGCAGCAGCAGTTTTCAACCTTCTGCATCCCATTGATTATGAGCTAGGTGTTTGAGTAGATTCATTCCTTTTTGGCACGATAGCATAGAATGTCTGACATTTAGCTTCTAATTTAATTGTTGGTCAAAAATCATCCCTAAGAATCTGATGTGAGTTACGAATGTTAATTTTGTGTTATTCATTTTCATTGTTGGTGAGCTCTCGCATTTTTTCTTTGAGAATATAATGCAGTTCGTTTTTTCTGTAGAAAAATTGAATCCTGTGGTTCTGGACCATTTTTCTAGAGAACTTATGTGGATCTGTAACAGTTTAGCTAGGTTATGGATATTCTTTCCTTCAACAAATACTACCAATTCATCTGCTCATATTCTTGCCTGAAGGGGTTTTTTCAAGGAGTGTAAGACGTCATTCAGTGCTATTACAAATAGAGTGGGGCTCATTATCGAGCCCTGAGGAATAACATTTTATTAAATTTAACACTTTCCAAAAGAAAGTTCTGCACAAATGCTAATGGGTGAAAAACTACTTTTGTTATTTTCAAAACAATGGATCAAAAACAATCTCGTAGTGGGAAAAATACCGTTCAACCGAAGCCTCATCAAAAACAATAATTGAACGTTGGTTTGTTCAAACGTAGTCGTATAGACACCGATGATGCAGAATGCAGTAGACGTCCAAATGAGGCAGTTACCACCAAAAAACAGCCACAAAATCTTTTTGAATAATCGAAAAGTGGAGTTTTGTGAGATAGGTGACATAGGGAGCACATATTGGCGTAACTTTATTCATCTCACTCAGGTGTAATCAAGGTGAAAAGTATTGATCCTAAACATTTTTATTTGCCGGGTATCAATGACCACATCGAAAAACCAAAACCAAAAATTGACAAAACTGTTCTCCCAATGAGGCTAGTCCTCAAAAAAATACATTTATTCCTAAGAAATGGCCTGAAAATTTTTTTTACAGATTAGACAGTGCTATTCAAATTCGTTTCTGTACATGGGGATCCCGTAAACGATAAGATATAGTGTCGGTTGAATCGTGGAAAAGTTGTGTGTTTCAGAGACATATTCAATTATGTAAAAAAATAAAATATAGCTTCTTTGGTTCTGGAGATATACAGGAAAAACGAAAAAATCCCAAATTATTTTTTTGTCTATGTCTTCTGTTTACATTTTGCTATCGGCACTTGATGTGAGCTATCAGAATATGTTCATGTATCTTTTATATAGGGTGTCTCTGACTGAATACGGGCCTGTATAGAGTGTTGGTTAAATCGTGTAGTTTTTGGATCGTAGACGTATACTGAGAAATGAAATTTTATTTTATATTTCGGGATGTTTCGGTAATATTTGATTATAATTTGGTGAATATTTTCTTTTAAATTACGGCCCTGGAAATTGGTTGACTGAGTTGAATAAAAACACAATAGCAACTTACACGTCTCCCTATGTACCGTGAGTTTTTAAAAAGTTCATTTTTCAATTTTAGGTACCTATTCATATTTTTTCATATTTCCATTGCTCTTATTGTTTTCTACAATTAACTTCGAATAAGTAAATCTTTTATGATTATCTGAAACATATCTACAACAAAAATATATCGTATGTGTTTTTATGAGCAGAAAGAGAAATGATAGCAATAATAACATCCGAAACGAACACTATAATGGTAACGAAAATTATATACACAAAAAAATTAATGGCGCAATAAATGTTCGAATTGGAGTCCCTCATTTCGAGACAGATCTTACTATTTTGGACTATTTTCAATGAGGGACATTGAAAAATAGGGTTCACGCTGGCAGAAAGATAGAAAATGAGAGATTGAGGATTTTGAATGATTTCGCAATAATGCAGCAAATAAGTGTATTGAGGGCAATGAATAATATGAAAAACTGAGTTTAAAAATGTGTCAAAATTCTCAAGCCCGGACTTTTCAGCTCATATGTTACGTTTGCTTCAGTTTTTAGGAGAAGTGATACTTTTCTTTTCTTCAACTCGTTAGGCCTTTAATGAAAACTTATTGAAAGTGAGACTAAAAGAGTTTACACTGGTCATTCTATTCGGTCATACTGTTTGACCAAAATTGGTGGCGAAACTTGGAAAATATACAGCGTCCTGTATGTTTTGGAAGAAAAAATGGAAAAAGTTCAGAAAGCAAGTATCTTCAAGCCTTCCCTACATATTTTGATTTCGTTATTGAAGGTCTGCATCAACAAATCGCAACCTTTTTGATGTTTCAATAGGAAACTAATGAAATGGTTACTACGTGGTAGGATACCATCATGAAAAATTAGAATCATAACTTCCCATGTTTTCATACCACTTGTTTTGAAACTATTTAAAATTTTGGGAATCAAAATTGAAAAGATTCCGAAAAGATAGTGCTTTGTATAAGGGGCCGTTTTTACCAAAAGGTCTGGAAATGCAGCTCGGGATTTTTGCTGTGATAGTTGTAGTTTTTCATACACTGTAAAATATCTGCCATCTATCACACTCGTTGATATCTTTTTCAGTTTTCAGCGTTTTCCAGTGATAAATGGCACATCTACTCAGCGCTTCGACGGTTTTCTGAAATACCTTATAACGATTAGTGTATACGAGTATCAGTCCTAAATGACTGATATGCAGAACCCATTTCGCTTTGAATGATGGATTATCCAAAAGTGCTAACGGTATTTCATTCAGTTTTTTCTCCATCAGGAAACTTGATGAGAATAGTAAAAATGTGGATTTTGTAAACGTACATGATTGGATTGGAATTTATTTGTATCGTGTTGTTCATCAGCAACAGACAACTCGTTAAAACCAAGAGACCATTTGCATTGAGAGGTGTAGTGAGGCGGAACGAGATTTCCCAATTGGCGGTCGGAGAACAAACGAAATGCATTTCGAAATGAAAGAATTTTAGTTTACCGCTCATAAATGGTGTTTTCACGATATTGAAAATGCGATATTGAAATTGATGTTTACTCATAGAAAGAAAAGGTTTGAAAAACATACCAACCAACTGAGTATGTAAAATTGATGGAACAGTTATTCCACCTCTGTTTCATTCCACTTTTATTATATCAGCGTTCAGCGGAACTTATTTTTCTTATATTTTCAATAACTCTAGAAACTTGAGAAACTACAGACCATTGGGAACCATTCAAAAGTCTTGGAGTGTTGTTCTAAAAGTGTTGACATTTCAGAAAGGAAAACAATATAAAGTTTTTATGGTTTGAATATGAGAAGATGTTTATGCAAAATTCGATGATGAAAGTCAGCGTGAAGTCCAATAGTAGTTGATGAAACCAGTTTTTGACTCGTAGTTTCAATACCTGAAATTTTTCAGTTTTTTGATATTATGTTTGAAATCTTCAATAAGTTATTGGATTTCTGTTTCGGAGAACTGTTTATCAGTTAGATCTATTGTATAACTAATCTGAAAATTTTCTGAAACATCACTAATCTATATCCTTCCATAACATTCAAAATCGAGCGGAAGATTTCAATCTTGTCACCTGAATAATGAAACATATAAAAACAAAACACAAATGTCGAGTTTGCTGGGATTCCGTCGAAATGTTGAAGAAAACTATTTGCTAAGTTATCGACGTTTCGAAACTTTGTGTAACCTACAGGGCTCTGAAATATAAAAACAAAACATTCCTATTAAAATTGGATACTCAATTTCCCCTACTATGAAACCATCATTGTTGAAAATCACCTATTTCATGAGTTACTTAGTACGCCATCAGATTCAAATATCTCATTCGTAATCGCGACAGCAAAACTGATAAAACAATTTCATCGTTAGTCTCGCTGTGAACGGAGTGGTTATGCTCAGTACAGATACTAAATCTCAGTCGGCATGAATCCTTTCATCACTTACAAACAACAATTCACAAACAATCAACCCAAAGCATTTGCGCTACCATTTCAGAACTTTCGACGCGTCATCTTGCATCATTCAAATTGGCAAATGGGCAAAATTCAGCCTAATGGATTGAGACGTGACATTTGTGAATGTAATTAAACCCCGCACATTCTTATAGTAATACTCATTCTAATATTTCAATTCATCTAAATGAAGTGGTATGCACTCTTATTTTGAATTACAATGAAAAATAACGTTTCAGTAGTTCACAATCATGAACGATATACGAGGTATGTTGGAAAAATAGGGTGAAGTGTCAAATTTCGTGGGCGGCTACATGACAATTTTTTTTAATTTTTTCATGTCGTACACTCGTTTCGAGCGAATCTTCATAGTTTCTGCTGTTCAATATGTATGGTTTGTTGGTGAGAGACATAAAAATTAGCGGTGTTCTGCGTGTTCGACGATTTTCTGCTATCGAAAAAAAAATTGATCAAAGACTTTGCATGAAATTTCGTGTAAAACCTGGAATGAAGTACTCAAAAACACTTTTGCAGTTGACAGTGGCATACGGTTTGTGCTCTAAGTCAGGAGAATGTTTACGCTCGTTCTAGACGTTTCAGCACATCAACAACCGATGAAAATGTTGGGAAAGTGAAGAAAATTGTTATGGTGAATCGTCGAATCACTATTAGAAGAGTTGCTGAATATGTGATTTGTTTGGAAGGGTCATAACTAGTGACAAATCATGGGAATATGGTTATGATATCGAAACCCAAGTCCAATCGTCCCAATTTCTTGAACAGAATTCGTACATGGCGAGCCAATAAAAGCTAATTTCAATTTCTCATAGCTCACATACGTGATTGTGAGAACGGAAGAACTAGTGCGATTTATAGCACAGTTTTTGGAATCAATAAGTCAAGTCAACACGCACTCACATCACGAGAAAATAAGCGATTTCTGCAATATTCCAAAGTTATAATTCATTCAGAACATCTACATATGAATCACTAGTTGGTCCCGCGGCTTCGCCCACGTACAATTTGGTTTGTCACATTATGTTTCGCGACAGATCATATTGAACAAATATTTACAGTATTTTTTTAATAATCCAAAACTTTACGGTCCCAACTTCAGAACTGACGAAATTCAATACAACCTAAAACCCCTATTTTTCCCTGAGAAGTGGAAATTCCTTATTCCCTTCCTTGATGCTTATTGACGCTATACAAAGAACCTACCTGCATATTTCAAGATTCTAGCTTCAGTAGCTACGGCTCTACGTTAATACAGAGTGACCCATTTGAAAGCGGGCCACCTCTCTAAAACTGTTATTTATTATCCGATTCAGAAGTTTTTTTTTTCAATAGAT
>WOGO01008543.1:0-10601 GCA_015342085.1 Leptinotarsa defecta
GATGTGAATTTTTTTTGTATAAGTATTTCGTGTAAGTTAGCTTTTTGCTAACACCGTAGCTTACCGAGGAACCTACGGTGTTAGCGAAACGCGTCTATAAATAATGTATGCGTACGAGAATAGATTGACAAAGAAGTGAGGCCGGAATGGCAAGAGATCTCCAAGTACGGTCAGCAGGAAAAGAGTTACTGGCTCCAATGGGATCCATGTACATTCGAGATGATGGGAAAGCCCGGATGGAAAAACCTACAAATTACAGATAATCCTTCCATAGATGTGTATCCCGAATATCCTTGAACAGTTCCACGATGGCGCACTGGATGGCATTTCGGAGTAAATAAAACTCTGACGAAAGTGCGTGAGAAAAAATATTGGGTCAATTGCCGTCGAGACATAGAAGAGTGGTGTAAGCGCTGTGACCTGTGCTCTTCGAGAAAAGGTCCGAAGACAAGGCAAAGAGGAAGGTTGAAGCAATACCTCAGTGGGTGCCCTTTCGAAAGAATCGCAGTCGACACTCCAGGTCGACTCCCTTTGACCACATCCGGTAACAAGCATCTTATGGTTGTGATGGACTATTTCTCCAAATGGCCTGAAGTAGTAGCCTTACCCAACCAAGAGGCAAAAACGGTGGCAGAAGCCGTGTTGCAGAACGTAATCTCCAGACACGGAGTACTCCAGGAACTACACTCGGATCAGGGCTGCAACTTTGAATCGGATTTATGGAAGGAAATGATGACACTTATGACACTACAGTGTTTTTCAAAGATTTGGAAGAAAACACTCTGAAATTGAGAAAGCTGACGAGTATGCCTAGGCACAGATCAGCATTTCCATATATGAGTCCCTGAACTGGGGAGGGGTAAATATCAGCGATATGGAACTCGGTCGAAAAAAAATGGAAAAAATATAGAGATTATTTGAAAAATGTACCAAGTAATACAAATGGAGAGAACTTTTTATAAAGGAACCATCTTATTGAAGAATCTATAAACTGCTTTAGAATAATTGGAGTGCTACTGACTTGATAATATCCATTCAGACATTGCAGAAAGGGGCAGACAACACGTTATGTCTTCTATGAGAATGTTATTCATTGGATCACAGAATGTAATTAATTCAAAAGCACCCAAAACCAAGTCCAGAGCAATATGATCCATCTAACAAGGGAAATATACAAGCTGGTACCGGAAACAGGAAGTTGTGTGCCAATGAAATTGGAGCATTTATTAGTGACATTCATTGAGATTCTCTTTCAATTTTTTTCCTATCATCCACCGTTTGTCCCAAAAATTCGTGCTTGATCTATATATCGATAATGCTTTTTTTGTTTTCTTTTTTCGAAAGTGAAAATTCTTAAACTTATACGTTGAAGTTTGAAAATGTCCTTATGGGATGAAACTGCAGTAACTTTAGTTAGAAATAAAAGTGGTAGAAACATAGAAATATTCATTTCTGAGTTTTCATGATGATTTCCTACCACGTAGTAGCGGCTACATCCATCAATTTATTAAAAATTCCTAATTATATTTGTGTCAAACCAAAGTTGGACTTGAATTCGTCACCCTGATATAAAATTTCAAAATTACTTGAACCTCAATTATTCTTTTATTTAAAAAGTTCATGATAACTTTGACTTCGCCATCTAGTGAGGAACAATAAATGTCGATAGAGAACAAACTTTGTAAATTGTCATTTTGCCTTATTCTGGGACTTCCGCATTGGGGCGTCATGGTTCTTTTTGAAGTTCAACTTTCAATTTGCGCAGTGATGCCAACGCTACGAATTTTACGTAGATCTACACACTTCAGGCTTTTCTCAAGAACCCACGACTTTCGGTGCCAGAATTCACGCTCATTGGTAATGACTTTAATCATTTCGTTTTGACAATAAAGCTTCACAAGAATATATAAAATATTTCAATGAATATACATTTCGGCTGTTTCACTATTGGCAATATTCATATCAGACATATGATATTAGAAAAAAATTTTCAACTACTGCAATTGTACATCCAAAACAAGCACTGTTAGCAAACACCAGAACTGCAACAGTCTCGACACGCGTTTCACTAATCAAGTTGGAATCTTCTGGAGATGGAGAACACTGTAATTGTAATTAAAACAATTAATATTTTACCTAATTTAATGAAATAATTCAACATTTCAAGTCATGTTTCAACTTTTGACAAAATGAGTACTTCATCTGAAAACAATGAAAGAATTGGTAGTTGGCATCATTGGAATCTTCTTCATATTTTATGTGCAATATCAATCTTGCCAATCATGAAAAGCTTGTAACATACTGGAAAATGTACAACCCTTTTCACGTGAAAGGACTATGATAGGAAAAACATTTTTGGTAGATAGTACTCAAATAACATCGTCTGGATAATGAAACCTGCAAATCTGCAATAAAATTTAATGATGTGATGATAGTAGATTCACAAATTACGGATGGTTTAACAGAAATTTTCATTATCACTGGCGACAGGAAAACTTCTTCCCATATCGAGCTACAAATTTCCAAGAGAGATTCTGAGTTATTTTTTGGCTTGGTGTACTACGCATCATAATTATAGCACCCTACTTTTTCGAAACATCTTTGTCGGGGAAATTATGTTTGAAACATTGGATAGGAACCAATGGTCCTATTAAATGGCCACCATTTTCACCTTACCTTACCCTTCTGCAGCAATATTGACGAATTGAAAGAAACAATAAGGAGGCCCCGCATTGCTATAAATCCACAAATGCTGAAAAATTGACATTAACTACTATTGCAAGAGCAAATATGTGTTTAAGGAACGATGGACGGCAATTTGAACATATAATGGTATATCGTGAAAGAAGTAGAGGGTTAGTAGTATTTTGGCATTATTGTTTTCTGTTTGTTACTTGGTATATATCATATATTTCGATATATGGAGTGGAGTTTAGGTATAGCCTTGAGCTCTGACAAAAAAAAAATTGGTCCCAAATTTTTTGAGGTAGCTCTGACTGGGAACTGTATGACCATGCAATGGTGATGGAAAAAACTTGAGAAAACACATGTATTCTGATACATAACTGAATTTGTTATTACAGTGGCTACAAAAATGAATGGAAAAAATTAAAGATCCATGATGATGAAATATTATGAATGAAATGCTGCATTGCATGTCGGTTTATATCAGATCATAACAAATATGACACAACCATTTAGATTCTCGATCTGAAAAGAGATTATTCTACTTCACCAAAATAGGAAACTGCCTGTATATGTGCGTTATATATTATTCTCGATAATGTCTACGCCTTCATGGAGAATACGCATTTTTGCTCCCTTTATCTAAAATTCCCTGTATCTCTGTATCCCTGTAATGATTCAAGAAAGCTTCAGTTTTCCTCTGGGTTACTAGTAGGGAGGTTGCGAAATACAGTCGAATTTAGACCAGGGGTACCTTGAGAAATTGGGAAGGTGTGGTTGCAAACAAGATTGGCATCAGTGACATAATGACAGCAATTTTGACATTACTGATACTGAGGTTGAATTTTAGACTTAAATAATATATTACACTACAAGGGCAGACAGCTTGAAATTCCTGCACTGCACGTCGTCCGAGGCAAAGCCGAGGGCATCATGAAACGACGTTCAGGGCTGTCAAACTTTCTGTTCGTGTGGTGCAGCTATACTATTATTCTTTATAGCCGGTCTCCTTAACTCCATGAATTTGGGGATTTATGTTCCATCTGCAATTTTTGGTAACGTTTAATTCTGTTTTATCAATTCTACCTCTGCAATTTTTCCCATATTTTAGAATAACAAAAATGAAAAAAAAAATCCGTTCCAAATGTACCAAGTTTACTGTTACGCAACTCTGCCAAAGGAGTGTTCAATATCGTTATTTTAGTAAATATAAATATAAATTTCTATAATATGTATACAATTGGTAACATTGTAGTAATATGTGCCATTATAAGAATGTAGTCACGGCTGGCGTCAATGTTTTTTGTTAGTTTCCGGGTTTTACTGTGGTATTCTGTGGTTACAATCTCCAAACGTTCCAACTGCAACTACGGCAGTCATCTTCAGAGGCGTTATCGAAGTACTCTTCTTGTATTATCAACTGAAACAGTTTCAGTTGATACGTCAAGAGAAGTACTTCGACAAAAACAATATGCACTATTGTAATTTGTGTAGTAATAGAAACTTTTAGAAACATTTTTCCAAAAAAAATCCATCGAGAGCTTTTTGAAAAAATGAATGCGGAAGGTAGTAATAAAATAAGAAATCGTACATTTCTTATTTTATTACTACTCTACTCGCTATCGGCAGAATACTTTTTGTGAAAGTATCTATAAAAAAAGAGATTGGGTAGTTTGGGTCTCCAATCAAACGAATCGATATTTTTTATATGTGAGAGCAAAGGCATGATTTTAGCTTCACAAAGTATGAACATTTGTAGAAGTTTCAAGTTTCTAAGAAGCTGCTTTTGATTTTCCAGTATATAATGTATTTCAATAATTGTATCAAGACATATTGCTATCCAATTCGACATTATTCATTGATGCGGGCAGTGTTCCCAAGGTATTCTTCTATTTCACTATGTTCTGGAAACTCCAAAAGTACAATCATAGTCATTTTGATACTTCGATGAGTGAAAAATCTTGTTTTATGTAAATAATATTGAAAACTTCAAGCAGGGCTCACATTTACCACTTATTGTTTATTTTTCACAACGATTCGCTAATTCAGTGTCATTGGACAATGAATTCGAATAATCACCTCTTCCATATAGTAACCCTGGTTTTCCTATGAATTTTTATTTCGCGTTTTTCGATCGGATTTTCCGCATATTTAATATCAATCTCGCGCAGAACAACGTTAATGGACTGGCAACAGTGCTGGCGACACTGATTCTGCGATTCTGACTATGTGGTTCCGATATTTGTCTGTCTCATCTGACATTTCTTATTGTTTACTGTTTTCATCTGAAATTCTAAAATATGGAAATTTGTAATAAATACTTCTTCAGCCGTAGAAAAATATATTATATTCATTTGAAAAAGTGAATGTGGATGTTTCATGGAAATATTATGAAGGAATTAATTCAATTGTCATTTAAAGATAAGAATCAAATTCTTCTACCTTTTCATTCATGAGAAATCCTTTGAAAACTTGGGAGTTATTGAATGGAATGACTAGGAAAAACTTACGTATTTGAGAAGAAAATGGTTCACTATATTCATCAGTTTTAAGTTAATGATGACTAATTACATGCAAAGAGTGGGGTTTACAGCATGGAGAAGAAAAACTACAATCTTAATAGCATCTGGATTAGTGATACTAATAATATTTGGGCTACAGTTTTCAAGACTAGATGATAATAGAACTGACACCTTGATGGAGGAAGAGAGAGATGCAGAAATTGTTGGGGCTGCTTTGATGAAAAGTGTAAAAAATGTTATGTTCATAGAGAGTGTGAATAAAATTAATAAAGACAGAATGGATTCACTAATAAGATCAAATAGTGATGGATCAGATGAATCAGCAAAGAATATAAAGCATGGAAGAGATGCTAAATCAGATAAGCATTACGAAAGTCTTGAAATGGAGCAACAGCTTGGGATTCCCTTTGTCAATTTGGACTCAAAAAATCCTTATGTTCCTGGGAAAAGAATAGTTCATCTAGATTTGAAAGGAGCCCCTCCTCTTTTGTCATATTTGAGAAAGCTGTTCCCTTTGATAAAAATATTAGGAGCCACTGGTGTTTTGTTAGGTGAAACTTCTCATAAGTAGTTTATTAATGAATATATTTTTTAATGTTTTTGTGTTAGTTCAGCTTTCATGCTAACAAAAGCACCAAATAAGCTATTGAAGCTTCAATAATATGTCCTGGATACATAAAACAATCTGAACACACTAACAACCTAAGAAAATCTTTTCATTGGGTATCGCTCAATATTTCAAAAACACTGAAAAGTGTCATTTCATTTAAAAAGTAAAGTTCTTCTAAACTCTCGTTCAAACTGGTATCAACATTTCGATTCGTTTTGTCATCATAAACTAAGCAGTAGATGAAATTTTGAAGAAAAAAAGTCAAGGTCTCTAAAAAAATGAGAATGTAACAAGAAAATAGAGTACCACCCTCCTCTGACTTTATAGATTTGTACTTTCCTTAACTCGAATTTCATTTATTTCAGAATATGAAGACATGTTTCCCTTCAATGGGCCGCTAAAAAATATATCTGCTGGTAATGCCTACACTGTAGATAATATCAAAGAAATTTTGAGCCTGGCAGATAGCTCAAACCTTGAAGTGATTCCTCTCGTTCAAACCTTTGGACATGTTGAATTTGCTTTGAAACATTCAGATTTCGCTCATTTGAGAGAAGTCGTAGGAAGCCCTCAAGCTCTATGTCCAAGTAGAAAAAGTTCTTTAGATTTCATCAGAGAAATGATAGATCAGGTTTGTATTTTTATATATTTGTTGATGATGTTATCCCTTGTACACATCAAAAGTATGTGACAGACTGTGGCTGCTCATCATTTTGTCGTTCAACTCAGTACATCTCGAACATCATTGTTTAAGAACTTTTTCATTTCTAAAACTACGTTCATTTGGAAAACTGCGTTCATGTGGAATAAACTTCCTGCAAACATTTTTCCAAATGGATTTAATGTCCAACGATTCAAATCCAATGTGAATTGCTACTTTGGCACAGGCACTGCTTTTAGAGCGCCTTAAGGATTTTCCTGTAGTGCTTTTGTTTTGTCTTTGAAAAAATCTGAAGAGTCTGCAAACTTCAATGAGAAAATCTGATGTTTCATCTGTTTCTTCCTCCTATTTTCGGTCGATATCCGTCCAAAAAACGGTAGGAAATGAGTAGTTCCAATGAATTTGGCACTTCTCATTCCTCACAACAGATTCAATATCACCTGGAGTATAAGGCAACACCGGTGTCCCATCAATATTGTAGAAGAGCACACTGTCTGTTGGTATATGCACAACTGCAAGTGAATAAGGGTCTCTGGCGCCTTATAGCAGGCCTTGCATCTGGTGTTAGGAACCTCATGCGACTACGGTAGACTTCGTTGAAAACCCTGTCCTGGCAAATCATGATGAACCCCTCAGTTTCCGACTTCAGCCCACTAGACCTGAGAAAAGGTAAGGTGCTTTAATAATATGAAGTGTTCAATGTTGTTGAAGAAGGCTCCAAACACTGGCTTACCTTTGTGTTACCGTAGGAGTAAAGTGATCTCTAAGGCTTTCATGTGAGTCTTTTGCTGAATTAGTTTCAACTCGATGACAGGGTTTTAATCACCTTGTTCAATGTTGAAAACTAAACCAAGTTCATCAGCTGCTCAGACAGCCACTGCTCTCTCATGGTTGCGGAACATGCACAAAATCATTATTATTACTTTCTGTGAAAATACGTTTTTTGAGGAAACTTTATGTTTTTCCGGACATTTACCGAATCCGGGAGATATCATTTGCTTATTTTTTTATCTTATCTTCGCTTAATATTAACCCTCAATATATTTTTCATCTTCTTTCAGATCATGGTTCTACATCCCACTACAAAATACCTTCACATTGGCTGTGATGAAGTATTCCAAATGGGAGAATGTGACATTTGTCGACTGGAAGTTCATGAAAATTTGTTTCTCAAACACGTTAAGAATGTCGGAGATCTAGTCCGATCCAAATATCCTAACGTTCGAGTGATAGTTTGGGATGATATGTTGCGCCACATATCCCAACAGTCAATGCTTGACGTCAACCTTGGAAATTTAGTTGAACCAATGATTTGGGTTTATGCAGAAGACATATACCGTTTTGTCCAGCCCACCGTTTGGGAAAAATATGCTGCCGTTTTTAAAACTGCTTGGACAGCCTCAGCATTCAAAGGAGCTTTTGGAGAAACTCTATATATACCGAATGCTAGAAGGCATCTTGAGAACAATTTGAGATGGCTAGACGTTATGGCTACGCAGTCGATATCATTCAAGAAAGGTCTCACTGGAATAGCTATTACCGGTTGGCAACGTTATGACCATTTTGCTGTTCTCTGCGAACTACTTCCAGCTTCCATACCATCTCTAGCTTTAAGTTTGACAGCCCTAACTCATGGATATTTCAACTCGTCTTTGAAAGACAAACTTCTATCATCACTCAGTTGTCCAGAACAGAGTTCAGATACGTCTCCCTTTATAATGCTAGAATCAGATCCGTTCATGTGGGAGAAATTGAATAGATGCATGTTCCCAGGTAACGCATTTTTCAGGTTGACTAATAGGTATCACAATCTGGAAGCAGAAGTAAAGGAACTGTTGGATGTCACGAGGAGAAGAAAAGGATGGATGACGTCTTACAATATTCGCCACAACTACAGCTTGCCACTGAGAGTAGACGAATTGACTATCGATTTGCCTAGAATGTATCACGGTATGATGTCTCTAGCTAGATCGGCGGTGGATTCTATGACAGAAATTTTCGATAACTATACAATATCTGAATGGATTGAACAAAAAATTTACCCATACGTTTTTGAGTTTGAACTGATTCAAAACCAAAGTATTGTGCTCAAAAGTGTGAATCATTGGCCTTCCAGGCCTTTGTCACCTCTTAAAGATATGTATAGGTTGAATATTGGTGTTGCTATCAATTAGGAACATTTGGAGGGGTATAGATGTTCACTGGAAATCACAGCAGATGTTAGTAATTTCATCTGAGAAAGATCTGAGTATGAATATTAAAAACTATTGTGATTCATTTACATTTCTTTCAAAATTGAATATCTACTTGATAATATTTCCTCAATTTCAAATTTTAATTCATCTAGATTTATAATATATATATATTCAAATGTACCAATGACATAAAATAAAACATCATTTTCTGGTGGTATAACGACATTACTTTTCACAATTGTATAGACAACAAAATAAATCTTTGGAAAATTATTAGATATCCATTATAAAGGTAATATAACTTTGAGTATAAAAATATTTCAAACTCTTTAGAGTATACTTGTGGAATGATGATGAAAACACAATACTTTCTAGTTTCACAACTTTAATGTGCAAATTAGGTGAAATTATAGAAAAAGAACTATGACCGAAATTCTAAATATTTGAATTTTTTTCGTGAAACGTGTGACTCAGACTCGTTTGGAATTTTTAATTTTTATGTGAGTTCTATTTGAGATTTTTTCAGAATATTTCAACGAAACAAAGGTTTATCAGGTATTGAGTTTCTCCCATTTCTACTTCAAATAGACCACCAATAACATTTGAATTCAGTGAATTTCTATCTTTGTTTTAATTATCAATATACTGATCCGTTACTTGATGGAACATCATTCATTACATTTACTTTACTAAAGACGAGTTTTGCCTCACAGTAGCTTCCTCAGCCGAACTCTATTCATTACTGTGTAGCGACACAAGCCTTCAGTATAACTTTACTGAAGTGGGAAAATTGTATAATTGTGAAATAATTATATAAAAAAATGGTCAGTATTCTTTGTTTGAAAATGTATAATATAATTCCAAAATAGTAGATACTAAATTCACAGAAATGACTTTGTACGGAAATTGTACTGATTATACTGATATAACTATGTGATAAAATATATAGAATCACAACAATATTTTTGTTTTAATACAATAATATTCCTGAGAATTTAGTGCCTACTATTATGGAATTTTAGTTTAGTATTATTCGTTTAGAAAAAATATTTTCTGGATTTTTACTTTTCCGATTGTAGGAAGGTACATAGAAATAAGAAATACCCTGAAGAAATTATGAAGAACTTTTTGAAAATGTAAAGATCATTCACAGATATTTGTCTCAAATAAAAACTAAGAGTCTTGTTCAATTGATGACTCATTGATTTAGTGGAAATTCATATTCAAGTTTACTTAAAAATGGTTCATTAAAAATCGGTCGTAACAAAGAAAAATCTTAGTGGAAATTAGACAAAATTTATTTCCTCTATCCTATATTCGAAAGAGTCCCCTTGATAACTTGCTTCCATATTGAATTATTCAAAAATATTTTTTTTTGAAATTTGTACATGTAATATTCATTTGGAAAGTGTTGAAGTTTCTAAAAAAAACTGATTCAAAACGTAATACATTTTTATTGATTATAGATTCAATTTCACCCTTGGAAGCTGCGTATTTTTTTGCTAAGATTTCAATACTGGAGTGACAATTTTTGTCGTTTTCATGCTTTTTGATGATTGATCTGTGAGTAGCTACTTTTCACTTCTTCTGAATTGACAGAATCTTTAGAATAAAGTAGCGGAGAAACACAAAATTAAAGATTATTCTTTGATAATATTTTTGGAAAATTGTTATTAACATTACATTTGAACTTTCTTCAAAATAAGTAATTTCAGGTATTCTATTGATGTTGGTTGGACACCAGAAAACTAAAGTATACCCAATTCTTTATCAACATTAATTGGATAATTTGAATGACAATTTACTCAAATCTGGATAGTTCCCATTGATTTTTACCATTTCTTATGTACAAGAACCATAACCAAAGAAAATACAAAACCTGAAAAGGCTGAATTGGGAAATTATTTTTATAATTACTTGAATACAAA
>WOGO01008544.1:0-10600 GCA_015342085.1 Leptinotarsa defecta
AAGTTGTTCAATTAGCAATATAAAAATTGAATGGAGTAAGATTCCCTTCACACTATAATTTTATATTTCACAGTGAGCCCACGTACTATACTAGAACATAAGAGTATGTATTTTTATTTACGTCTGTTTACACATAAAATGGCGATGTCGTATATAGGCTGTTTAAGGGTTTTTAATCCAAGTGAATGTGATTGGAGAATCTATAAAGGACAATTAGAACAATACTTGTCAATAAACGGAATAAAGGAGGAAGAAAAACAACGTGGACTATTGTTAAATATGTGCAACGAACCGGCATATCAGTTGATAAACAGTTTATGTTTGCCGAATAAACAATTCAAGGAATTGATAGCGTTATTTGACAAGCATTTTACACCAGCCAAGTAAGTTTTTCCAGACAGAGAAATATTTTATTCCGCTTTGAAAAATAAAGATAAAACGGTACAAGAATGGGCAACCCGGATAAGACAGCAGGAAAATGCGATTTCAAAGATGAACTAACCGTTGTAATGCGTGATCGATTCATATGTGGTTCACCAAAAGGACCTATAAAGGACAGGCTTTTTGAAGAAAACAGTGAAAATCTCACGTTCGAGAAAGCTATCGAAATAGCTTTAAATAAGGAAGCTAGCAGTCAAAGAAGTCAAGCGGTAGTAATTAAAAGTGAACCCCGAGCAGAGCAGGAAGTTTATCACCTAGGAGGTAGGAAATATGCAGGGCCAGCAGGAGGAAGGAGATTGGAAAGCAGTAACCATCCGCCGCAGCAAGTATATTTTTCAAGTTCATGATCAGCACATCGCAATCTATCTTGTCCAATGCCTTAGAAAAATCTATATAAACAACGTCAATCTGACTCCGCCCCAATTTTACCTCCTCCATTACTCTTATCGTATAAGAAGGAGAACCACAATGCACTGACCCTGTGAACAGCGGCAAAAGTTATGTTGGTCAAACAAGAGGACCCTCCAAAATTCGCTTTAAAGAACATTGGGTACTCATCAAATTTCTTGTACTGGAAGAGTCTAGATATTGTTTGGGTTTTTTTGTTGAATCGTGTACCCTCTTCTGAACCGTTGACGCCACTGCATTCAGTTATCCTTATCCGCGGCAAAAAACGACCTTTTACATTCGGCAACATATTCGCGGAAGCCCGTTTACTATTTTATGAAAACCGTGCTGGCGCTGTACGGCATTTTCGCTCCGGCTTCAAGGGTTTTTTCTTCCATGTTAAACTCATATACCACACATGGTGTTATGCGGCAGACTGTGCCCTTAGCTGGGCGGGCCTCTGCGCGACCTGGCCAATGGAAGGTCGGCGTTCCCCCGGGCATATTATTATTCAGACATCTGTTAATCACCTGGTCCAGTTAACCGCACAAAGCTATCAACTGTGAGAATGGAGTCTCGGCTTTAGAAACGGCTCGGGAAGATCCAACGTTATAAATCTCGAATATCCTATTTTTTGTGCGAGAGCGGATCGTTTCGAAAGTCGGGGTCACAGTTTAGTGGTTTACGATGCCTAATTTAGAGATTGTGGTATACGTTGGAGTAAACAGGATGGACCAATGAATATGAAGCGGATTTCCCTTAGTTAGCATTAAGAAAAAATCGTACTAATCGACTTTAATTTTGGGAGACACTTTTTGAAGCTTACTTTCAACTTTCACTCTCTCTGCGGGGTGATATCAAACCCTCAAATGTTGAATGAGACAGAGATCCAGTGACATCTCATTCATTAATTCTACTTTTCAATGCTTCTTAGGGTCTATTTTCAAGCAGTGGGTTAATAAATCATTTTCAATTGGCTGTACACAATATAAATTGTTAGTATTCAGGGAGGGGTTTGAATTGAAAGATTGTTGTCTTATACTTGTGAGGTTATGTGAATCTGTGAAGTATGGCAGTTCGTTTTTTATTTCTATTTTTTGTATCTGTTCACCACTGTACTGGTGTGTTTCATTTGATTTATACATTCATTCGAGTTGTCTCAGTAGAGTTACGGTCTAGTCACTGTCATATTCATATTATCAAATTGAATCCGTGAATTTCTGTAGAAGCATTTATGTAAAGTTTCAATATTTAGTCAAAAAAATGATTGAATATTAGATTTCATATTTCAGTTTGATTAGAACAGTGGCAGGGATTGAAATTGTTCAACTGGCCCCGTAGGATCCAAAAATATTCCCACCTAGATGGTAGTTTCATGTCTGTCAGTTGGTGTCTAGCCTTCGATCATTTTATCGGTTTGAAGAAAATAATCGCTGTAAAACTTCGTTTTGGTAGCCAAATCTTCAATTTTTCGGTTTGAAGAAAATAATCGCTGTAAAACTTCATTTTGCTAGCCAAATCTTCCATTTTTAGGTTTGAAGAAAATAATCGCTGTAAAACTTTGTTTTGATGGCCCAACTTTCAACTTCGTCGGTTTGAAGAACATAATCGCTGTAAAACTCTGTTTTGATGACTTACTCTTCAATTTTGTCGATTTAAAGAAAATAATCGCTGTCAATATCTGTTTCGATGACCTAGTATTCAATTTCATCGGTTTGGAGAAAATAATCGCTGTGAAACTTTGTTTTGTGGACCCAATCTTCAATTCCATAGGTTTTAAGAAAATAATCACTGTAATACTCTGTTTTGGTGACCTAACTTTCAATTTCGTTGGTTTGAAGAACATAATCACTGTAATAGGTACTTTGTTTTGGTTGACAAACTTTCAATTTCGTCGATTTAAAGAAAATAATCGCTTTGTCAATATCTGTTTCGATGACCTAATCTTCGTTTTCATCGGTTTGAAGAAAATAATCGCTGTAATAGATACTATGTTTTGGTAGCCTAACTTTCAATTTCGTCGGTTTGAAGAAAATAACCGCTGTCAATATCTATTTCGATGACATCTTCAATTTCATCGGTTTGGAGAAAATATCGCTGTTAAACTCTGTTTTGGAGACCCAATCTTCAATTTCATAGGTTTTAAGAAATTAATTAATATAATACTCTGTTTTGGTGGCCTAACTTTCAATTTCGTCGGTTTCAAGAAAATAATCGCTGACAATATCTGTTTCGATGACCTATAATCTTCAATTTCGTCGGTTTGAATAAAATAATCGCTGTAAAACTCTGTTTTGGTGACCTAATTCTCAATTCGATGACCTAATTCTTCATTTCACCGTTTTAAAAGAAATAGCTACTGGAATACTCTGTTTTGATGGCCTACCTTTAAATTTTGTCGGTTTGAAGAAAATAATTGCTAACAATATCTGTTTCGGTGACGTAATCTTGAATTTCATCGGTTTGGATAAAATAATCGCTGTAAAACTCTGTTTTGGTGACCTAATTTTCAATTCGATGACTTAATTCTTCAATTTCATCGGTTTGAAAGAAATAGCTACTGTAATACTCTGTTTTGATGGCCTAACTTTAAATTTTATCGGTTTGGAGAAAATAATCACTGTCAATATCTATTTCGATGAGCTGGTCTTCAATTTTTATTTGAAGGTGGTTGACAATGTTTTGTGGTGTATTTCAACAGTTCGGACTTCCATTGTCTAATATAATATAAATTGATTTGATAACCCTGAAAAAATCAAACCTAACTTTTTAATTCTTCAATTTTTTCAGCTTAAATTAATATTTCAATTTTTATTTGTTTGGTTGTTTTTGTATGTTATTTCTTTGTAATTTCAGTTTTTTGTTTATTAAAATTGTTATTTTCGGTTAATCTTTTTTTATTTTTTCAGGGTTATCAAATCAATTTTAGACAATGGAAGTTCGAACTGATGAAATAGTCTTCAATTTCATCGATTTGAAGGAAAACATCGCTGTAAAACTATGTTTTCGTAACCAGCCTTCGATGTTTTCATCATTTGATCAGTTTGAAGGAAATAATCGCTGTAAAACTTTGTTTTGGTGTCTAGCCTTCATTTTTTTCATCAATATATCGATTTGGAGAGAATAATCGCTATTGAACTCGCTGTAAAACTTTGTTTTGGTATCTAGCCTTAATTTTTTCCATCATTATATCGATTTGGAGAGAATAATCGCTGTTAAATTCTGTTTTGGGGGCCTAACCTTCAATGTCATCGATAGAAAAAACATAATCGCTGTAAAACTTTGATTTGGTGTGTAGTCTTCAATTTTCTTATCATTTTATCGGTCTGAAGAAAGTAATCGCTGCAAAACTTTGTATTGGTGTCTACCCTTCAACTTTTTCATCATGTCATTGGTTTGAAGAGAATAATCGCTGTAAAACTCCATTTTGGTGACCTAACCTTCAATTTTATCGCTTTGAAGGAAATAATTGCGAAAATTTTCCATACATGTTCCACGAAATTGATTCAATTTTCAAAAGTGTCACAGGTCCAGAATATTGCCCCTATTGTCAGATCAATAGAAGTTGATTCATATGCCATACATCTTCTTTTTCCCCCGATTTCTGCATAACTCCCTTTACAACAAATTTTATTGATCCACCCTGTACATCCGCTCGTTTGCGAGATGATTCTTCATTTAATGTACGAGATTACACTCATTATTGAGATATTAGCGGCTCGATCAAATGGAATTTGCGCCTCAATCATTATAATTTTTTTCCTATTGAGAGTAACTGTTTTATGAATTGCGGTCTGAATTTATAGTACCCCGTTATTTTCATGTGACTTCTGTCGGTATGAACTAGAGCATTTAGAAAGTCAATATGAGATGGTAGGTCACATTTCGACACTGGTTTTGCCCAATACTGGTAGGAAAATTTTCCAAAACAAATTTATGCATGAGCTACCGGTGTGAAAATTATTTTTCTTCGCCATATTTATTCTCTATCGTGCCCCCGACACTAATTTCTTTATAATTGATAGTGGTTGATAATGTTTTTTTTCACTTTTATTTGTAACTAACGTTACTGCAGTTTCGACTACAGTAAAGACATTTACAAACTTATACATTAAACTAACAATGGTTTTTGCTTGATAACGTGTATTCATCATCAGGGTTAGTAATTTACAATGTTTTCATTAATATTTTTCGGGACCGTGATATAGGCTTATGCCTCTTCAGCGTTTACAATTTTATCCTATCAGTGTTAGTATGTATTATCTTAAATATTAGATGAATTATAGATTATGAATAATAAGTATAAATAGTAGATTCGGTTGTCCTGGTTCTTTGTTGTGGTCGGTGTTCATGGGAGTGTGGATTTGTGTTGAGTCTGAGGTGCTGTTGGTTTCATTTGAGTTCTCGAGCCGGTCCAGGCTGTGATTTTCCGCTATCTGATGGCTAATGGATATTCCTCAAGGATATTCTGGATCTGCTCCGTAGGGTCTTCCATTAACCCCAGGAGTCTGGCTGGGGGAACGGTAGCTTTTTCCGTGGTATCCTTTAGGCGCCTCCGCGGGGCCTCCATGGTAAGGGTGTTGATGACTGCGGTGTTTTGGCTTCTCATAGTTCTCGTAGCGTATCTGCCTTGGAGTTCCTGAAATCTCAAAGTGATCGGGGTGATATCTATTTGGTTGTATCGGTTGTGTGAGGGATATCTGAAGGGGAGGTTGCTTAGGATTTTTCTCTCGGTTCTTACTATTCGGTGGATTTGTCTTTGGGAGAGGGTGCTGTAGATCGTGGCTTTGTGGTCCACGACCGGTCTTATGAAGGTTTTGTATGTTTGTAAGAGAATATTACTGTTGCATCTGTTCTCAGAGCTTTTAGGAGTTTCTCCGAGGTCGGTCTCCCAGTTGAGGGTACTTGTGAAGGTAACCCCCAAGTAGGACACCGAGTTTTGGAGGTGGAGGTTCTCTCCCAACAGTCCAAGGTTCAAGTTAAATTTAGGACGGTAGTGGTGTTTGGGTGTCTAAATAGGGTTGTTTGGGTTTTAAAGGGATTTATTTTGATTCGCCACTTGTTGCACCATTGCTCAAAGTGGTCAATCATTGTTTGGGTTTTTGTTTGTAGGATGCGGGTACTGGTTGCTGATGTGTATAGGATTGTAGGGAGAAGTGCCTCAGTTGGGAACACCTTTTTACCAAATTTCAGCTTCCTAGGACTGACTGAGTGAATTTCTCGTTCATTTGTAATAATAAAGTATAGATTATGATTAAATGTATATAAAATGAATTTTTGCTTAAAAATTCTACGAGAATTCAGGATTTTAGAAGCCTACCTATCACCTACGAATCTGAGGCGAATTGATTTATGGTCATTGAGTTTTTCTCCAAGGACCATACACATCTCATTGGGAAGATATCAACACCCATAAAAGCAAATGTTTTTACCGAAAGCTCTGCTAATATCAGTGTTTACTATTTCCACCTGAACCCGAAAATGTATTGAATGCTACAAAACATTCAGTGTATTTCCTTATATATTATACTAGTACTATGTTGCTGTATTGCTGCCATTCCAATGTTTTGACATAATCAGAATCAACGAACTTAGGCGTTCGCAGCGTTATAGAACAGTGCTTTCAAAAAATTGTTCCACAGCGCCATCTAGTGGCGAGTTACAGAAAAATCGGTTGAGCGATGTAGAAGTTTATCACTTACCAACCAACCAACAAACATCCATTTTTATATAGAAGATTTCATATTTTATCAAGAATGTTACTGAAAATGATTTTTCGATCAATTAAACAAAAACATCCAATTCACATCTATGATAGATTTTAAGTACATGAAAGAAGTGACACAATAATGTTCTTGCATTATTTATAAATATAATGGTTTTATGACTGAATTGTCACCTGTGTTATTATATTTTTAGAAGAGAAATTCTGAAACAGTGCTTTGAATGTTGCTTGAATTACTGTTCAGTCCTAATATCATTTTGTACAGGTAGTGAAATACTTAACTATCCATGATAATAATTACACAATATTCACAAAAAATTTCATATCTAAACGGGTTTTGCTGACACCGTAGTTTCCTCGGTAGAAATGAATGATGTACGCAAGCTACGGCATTAGCGAAACACATCTAGAACTAAAATGTTTGTGAAAATTGTGTAATTATTATCAGGGACAGTGTTATTAACTTTCATCAAGTAACGGGTCAGTCCATTCATGAATACCAAACTGTTTCCAATCACTAATTCCATTCCATTTTCTACTTCACTTAAATTTCGATAGTTTTTCACTCACTTTTAAAGATGCACTCTCCAAATTCTTATGAGGATAATTCCCCAATATTATTGAAAATATTTGCCCAATTTATCAAGTGAAACTGAATGCTTGTACATCAATTCAAAATTGACAGGATAAACATTTTATCAAATCCCATGATTCATCGAGTATTCTACATATAGATATCGAAAATCAATAAGTATCAACGGTTTCATTAAAGACAGATTCTGATTTATGATTCCATTATTTGGCTGATAGAAAAAGGAATGAAAAAACTATTTTATCAAAGTGTTTTTTCAGTCAATTTGTCAAGGTAATTTAAGATCATCAACGATTTTTCTAAAAAGAACTGTAAATGAATGTTCTTTCATTCAGTACATTTTGTAGTGGTTTCCATTAACGATATCTCTACTCAATGAACCAGTGGAGATAGAGTTTTTTATATGAATGATTTAATCTCTTTAAAAATATCATTAGGAGCTATTGCTATCAGCACTCATAAATACAAGTAATTTTCATAAGCCAGCTTTGCAAAAAATGATATCTCAAGTAATACCAGAAAACAATAAAAAAAGATTATGTAGGTAAGTTCTTCATGTTAACATTATATTTTTTATGGTGGGGACTCTGACAGCTGTAAAACCTCAATTGCAATGTTTCATTTTGTTATTTGTGGATTTTGTTCCTGAATATTTGACACCACAACACATGTTTTCAAGTTTCTAAAGTATTGAACAAATGGAAAATTTTCACCTATTCATGTCTAGTCATCAATTAGGTTTTCTTCCAAGGAGAAAGGACAAATACTACTGGGAAATCCTCAAAGCGCTATAAGAGCGGTGCCTGTGCCAAAGTAGTGATTCACGTTGGATTTGAATCGCTGGAGATTGAAGATTGTATTCATTTGGAAAAACGTTCTCAGGAAGTTCTTTGCTTATGAACGCAGTTCTCCAAATGAAAGAGTTTTTGAGCAGTGAAGTTCATGGTGTACTAAGTTGAACCTCAAGAAGATGAGCAGCCACAGTTCGTCGCGTATTTCTGATATGTACCGCTCTTGGTGGAATCAAATGTGTCAAATCACTTGAAGACTTCCCGCGAAAGTATCTATAGAAGAGAGACAAATCTCTAACCTGTCTTCGATGTTCCAGGCTATCAAGGTTGCACGTGATCTTCGTGTTTCCAGTCAAGCGAATGGACCTTTTCTGAATGGAATCCAGCAGCTTCAGGGTATGCTTAAGGGCGGAGCTCCATACATGGGAACAATACTCCAAAAAAGTATGTTTGATCTGAGCTGATTATAATAATAATAAAACATCTGAAGTAAGAACATACAGAATATACAAAAAAAAAATGAGGTGATTGGGCGGAGTGTCAGCAAAGCTGTTTTTAAACTCAACCTTCGAGAAAAAATGAATAAATGAAAATTATAGTACATACAGACAATTTCAAAAGAAGATTATTATTCAGTCACCAAATATTTTGTGTAAACGCATGAGCCACGGTGAACTACTCAAATAAATGCTCTTTGAGTCTTTTTTAAAAATTTTTCAACGTGTAGGATGGGCATGAGATTGTAGAATTTAGCTGCGTTGTATGAGAAGCTGCGAGTAAAAACAGAAGGCCTGTGTTCAGGAATGACCAGCACCGATCTGTTTCTAGTGGAAAAGCTGTTAATATTAGAGGAATAATTCAATTTTCTCATTAAATAATGTGGCATTTCGGTCTTCAAGACTTTGTGGGTGTTTGTGAGTAGGTGCAGTGTCCTGAGTTTCTCTAGTTGCAGCCAAACTGATTCCTTCATGACCGTTGATATGTGGTCGTATTTTCGAATGCCAATAGAAAAACGAAGGCAACTGCTTTGGATTCGTTGAAGACGGAGGCAATCAGATTGAAGTATTGCAGGGCCATAAATTCTATCGCAATATGAAACTTTCGAAATCATTAGCGCCTCACATAATTTTAGTTTGAGTTGTTTGGTGAGTAATACCTGATTTGGAAACAGTCGCCTTAAGATGCTGAAAGACGTTTGAATCAAATGGCTAACGTGTTTTGTAAAGCGCAGTTCAGAAACGAGCCACAGGCCTAGGTTATTTGCTTCAGTTACAAAAGGCAGAACGCCGCCATTTATATGAATATAAAGACTATTTTTAGAAATATCTCGCAATCTTTTTGGTCCAAAGATCATTACTGCTGACTTTTTGGAGTTAACTTCAATTTATGAGCTGACGAAATATCAAAGATGGTCTGCAGATCACGATTAATGAGGTTTTGAGCGGAACCAATGCCAGGGAACTGAAAAGAGAAGAACGGTTGAGTATCATCTGCGTAATGATGAATGTTGCATTTTTCTACCGACTGATGGAAGTCAGAAGTATACAGGCTGAATAGTAAAGGACCAAGGATTGATCCTTGAGGATCACCTTTAGTTACAGGCAGAGTCTCTGAGCTGATACTTTCCACCATAACTTGCTTGATGCTTGATGAAGCATCAACAGTTGCTGAGATGTGTACAGTTTTCTGGTTCGGAACAGTGTTTCAGGCTTTTGAGGAGCTTGGTGCAATTCCAGCTTGCGAAGCTACAATTTCAGATGATTGTACCAAAACATATTAGTGTCCATTTTAACCCTCAAACAAATTTATCGAAGCAGGAAGCGGAATTGTCTGTCCTGATATCATTATATCTGGTTCGGGGACATTTATCTTTTTGTCAAAACCGATGCCTGGGTTTTCGTTGCATTAAATTGAACCTGGTTACTTTCACCCCAATTCGAAATTATCTCTAGATCCTCATTGAGATGTGCAACTTCCTGCTGCTGGTGAAGATGTGCCTTCGCAGCCAATGTCCTGGAATTCAAATGGAATGACGAGACAAATGTACTGTCTTCAGTAAAGCAATATATTGGATTTTTGGTTTTATTCAATAAGTCGTTGATATATGATAAAAGAAGGGTTTTAGACAATATGGATCCCTGAGAAACACCAGTGTTTACGAAGCTGGAGAGCCATACACAAAAATGATCCGACAAGCCATAGCATCGAAATATGGCCAGCAAACCCTCATGCCACACACGGTCAAAGGCCTTAGAAATATCAAGCGCAACAGCTCTTGACTCTCTATGTTTCTCGATTGCTTTATTCCAAATATGGGTGAAATACGATAGGAATCGCGTGTTGATCTTTGTTTCCGAAAGTTATTAATGATCGCTCAAGATGTTGATGCCTTCCAAATATTCAAGGATATAGTGGTTCACGGCTTTCTGCAAAATTTTTGATATCAGTGATAAGAAAGCGATTGCTCTATAAATATTTGAAATAGTTTTCTTGCCCTATTTGAGAATAGGATGAACATACTGAAGAGATGATATTTTGAATTCTGTTCTGTGTAGATGTTCGCACTGTCCAATATTCCGGGAATTTATATAAATTTTTTAAATATGGAAAATTCAGCAATTCATCTAGCACATTTTTGAGATCGCCCAGCACAGTTGGATTTTC
>WOGO01008545.1:0-10600 GCA_015342085.1 Leptinotarsa defecta
GATAGGCGTCAGTCCATTCAACCTACTGTGTAAGTATATCCGAGACTGGCTTGAACGTTTAAAGTTCATTTCTTTAGATTTGTTTACTGCCAGTCTTCAAACATAGCCCACTGACTAATAAGAAAATATTATACCCATATTAACCCATGTATTCATCTTAGTGTTCTTTGATTGATGCTAATTATATTTCATAGAACATGAAGGAAATTAAAAATACTTCGAATTGAGCCCATGAAAAAAACAACGATAAAAGTAAGAACATCTGAAAGAAGTTGTAGAGAATTTTTGAACTGAAAACGTTAACAATTGTTGATGATTATCATATCCCCACTGACCACTACGACTGAACTATTCGATTATCAATAAGTTCATTCATTGTGAATGGAACATTCCAATGTTACTATTTCATAAACATTTTGATATCATTTCAATACTGAATTTTTTGAAACTGAAAAATAATCATTACTGAAATAAACTTTTCTTTCAAGAAAACAAAATCCAGGGTGGTAGGCCGTGGTCGAATGGAACCAGAAGTACCAAACGTTTCGTCTTATACTGCGGTATACATCATCAGTTGTATGTGCATTGGCTGAAAGGACGAAAGCTATATCTCGAGGTCAACGCACATACTATGATTTTCAGTGAATGAGTAATATTGAATGTAATGTAAAACACAAAATCTCAGCATTAGGTATTTAATGAAGATATTTATCATCTATCTGAACCTATTGACCTCTGTGATCTTTTCAGAAAACATATCAATAATTATAGTACAAATAAGGATAATATATCATTGAATTTCAAAAAGAAGAATCAACCCGCTTTACTCGAGTATGATGAGTTTTTAAATACTGATTGATATTTTATGGATCACTCAGTTGATGTAAATGATACTGTAAATAAATTATATAATGAGATTTGCCAAATTCTGAGTGCTACTCACAGTCACGTTTAGCGTGTTCAGTTATACAAATGGATTGATTGAACTTATTGAAAAGAAACTAAGTCAAAATGCACAAAAATTTCAAATGTAGTGGTCATTGTTATTGATATGATAAATTTTGTAGGCTCAGAAAGAATACTAATCAAAAATTTCTTCACAAAGTATCGAACAAAAACTAATACATTATCCCATAAAATTCTGGAGTTAATATGAGAATTTCAGGAAATGCGATCCTGAATGGTGAATCATAAATAATCTACACACAATTGGCAATAATTTGAGAGAAAAAATCCGTGCTGGTAGATCGCGGTATAATAGAACTATAGTACAAAATGTTTTATCTGACGCTGCTGTAGACATCTTCAGTGAGATATGCAGAGAGGACGATTGATAGGCGAGCTTCGTGTTCACTCGTATTCATAATTTTAGGAGGAGGTGAGGGTGATAGTGGGGATGGTAGTTAGTGGGATGGTGGAATGTTGTTGCGAAATTTCTCTCCGCATAGATTGTTTTGTATTCTAGTCCATTGCTGGCTTCCTGATTAATGGATACAACGTTCTGTAAAACCGTATACCTTTTATTTACAGTTGAAATTGTTGAGATGCTAATAGATCTCAATGGCCTTTTTATGAAGTAATATGTTGTAATGCATTGAATCGTAATTTATCATGTATTTGTTTAAGCTAGGACATGCAGAGTTCGGTAATTAGTCATACTCATCCATACACTTTTGGCTATGCGCTTCAATTAAATCTATCTTCAGCATTCAACAGTATATTTTGGGCCGATGGAAGCAGTTTCATCACTATAAATGAATGATGAAGATTTATATTGCTACCCGTAGAATCCCTCATAGATCTAATTTTGGTCTATTGCTTTTTCACTATCCATCAATGGTGTATGTAACTCGTTATACTGCAATAGACTTGTATTGTCAAATGATTTGAAGTTATACGCTTTATTTCCAATTTAGAAGATTATACTAGATTTCATTAAGTACATGATTGTCTCCATATTTATATTGTGTTCAAATATCTCTTTTGATAGCATCAATTTAGTTTAAATAGCGAGGGGTTATATTTTTAGGAGTGATTAATTATTTGGGAAAGAAAGTATTTGGCTTTCTACTACTCCATCTTGATACAAAAACTGTGGGAAACTTCCAAAGAAAGGAAGGAAGTAATCAATTTTAAAATAAGTAAATCTATACATGCATGTGTAGATCATGCAAAGAAGTAACTTTCAGACACAAACTAGAAGAAAAAGCCCTTTTGAAACAGCTACTTTCATATGAACATTGAGTTACACGAAAGAAAAATTATTTCGAAACAAACACTTTTATATGAACACTGAATTATACAGAAGACACTATTCTTTACTCAATTTGTATTCCAAATTTTCGTTATGGAATAAAATCTGGTAACATTCATAGGAATTCTACATTGAATTAATGGTAAAAAATTGCACTTACATGGAACACTGTCATCCTCACTGGTAGACATTGATGTTTCACCGTATGACACTTACCTCAGTACCAATCTCGATATCATTATACGAAAAAGCACACAATTCATTCATGAATTACGATTTTTATGTCACGGAATAAGTTTGATCTACCTATTTATGTCATCGATGACATCGTAATATCATTCATTCACCTATTTGATTAAATCCCAGCCAACAGGATTATTGTTTAAATAGAGAGGGTTATATTTTTAGGAGTGAATAATTTTTTGGGAAAGAAAGTTTTTGGCTTTCTAATACTCCATCTTGATACAAAAAATGTGGGAATCTTCCAAAGAAAGGAAGGAAGTAATCAATTTTAATTCAAGTAACTCCATACATGGATGTGTAGATCATGCAAAGAAGTAACTTTCAGACACAAACTGGATATCCAGATTGGTACTGATGAGCCCTAAGGCAAGTGTTTTACGGCGAAAGATCGATGTCTACCAGTGAGGATAACAGTGTTCCATGTAAGTGCAATTTTTTACCAATCATTTAATGTAGAATTCCTATGAATGTTACCTGATTTTATTCCATAACGAATGTTTAGAATACAAACTGAGTAGAGAATAGTGTCTTCTGTATATAGAAGTATTTGTTTCGAAAGAATTTTTCTTTCCTGTTTATATGAAAGTAGCTGTTTCGGGAGGGCTCTTTCTTTCAGTTTGTGTCTGAAAGTTACTTCTTGGCATGATCTACACATTCATGTATAGAGTTACTTAATTTAAAATTGATTACTTCCTTCCTTTCTTCAGAAGATTCCCACATTTTTTGTGTCAAGATGGAGTAGTAGAAAGCCAAGAACTTTATTTCCCAAAAAATTAGTCACTCCTAAAAATATAACCCTCTCTATTCAAACTTTGGTTTAGTTTTCGAATTATAAAAGGGAAAAAAATTAATTCATTCAGTACTCAGATGAAAATTTTTAAATATACAATTTGTTGTCTACTTTCGACATATCTGAACAACAAGTGCGACTATTTTAATTGTGAATAATTATTTCATTACATTCGGTAAACAGTTTATTGATATAAATTGTCCAGCATCCCGGTAGAGGCGACACAATACCATAAAATTGAAACAAACATATTAATCTAATAAGTGGTAATAAATTAATCTATTTAATTCAATAAATTCTGTATGGGTTATGTTCAGCGTCATGTATTGAAATTAATTATGGAAACAACGTTGGTATTGACTGAAGAGCTATTATTTACAGTCAATTAAAAATGAAAATTATCCTGGCTGAGAGAGTGGTGTAGTAACTAGGCACATTGGCATCCGTAAACGCCATTGGTAGAAAACAAGTTACTCATTTTATTTCTGCAAAACTCGATTGTTTAAATTTTCACTTCACGTATTAATGTTGCTAATAGAAAAAGGAATATCACTGGATTCTATCCCAACACCAAATCGTTATTTTTAACACCGCCACGTGTTTCAATGAACAAGTGATCATCTTCAAGAGGAGTTTAATCTTCCTATTGAAGATTATCACTTGGTGATGGAAACACGTGTGGAGGTATTAAAAATATGGCTGATTGATTCCAAAGTTTAAATAAAATAAATATAGTTAAAAAAGACTAAAACACACGCTTTTATAGCATACCAAACTAAAAAATGAAAAATAAATGCAGTTTAAAAAAACTTAAAAAACACGCTTTTAAAGAACATTGAACTGAAAAGTTGAAAACATTTTTTTTAAATAAGTTTAAAGCAATGACGAACAAAAAATACTAGTATTATTATGAAAAAAGCGTGGGCGCTTTGTGCCATATTTTTTGTATATCAAGAGTCCGTCGCTTTTTTCACAATAATACTAGTATTTTTCGTTCGTTATTGTTTTATACTTATTTAAAAAAAATTGTTTTAACTTTTTTGTTCGATGTTCTTTATAGTTTTTTAAACTATATTTATTCTTGGTAATAACTACGAGCGAGCTTCTAGTCAACTGAGCTTGTCTTTATTCTTATCCTCTTTGTTAAAATTTACGTTTCAATTGTTGTACATTTGCTAATTATTATTTGTTTTTCCATCTTATCTGAATTATTCGATAGTGTCTTGATGAGAATGAAATAATATTCCTTTACAACAGAGGGTTTACATTTCAGCAAACCTTTGGTGGAAATATCATCTTCCCTCAAACTTGCCCTCAATAAATCATTCCAGGGCGGTATTTTTAACATCAACCCTATGTTTCTGCTCTCGTCAGTGTGTATATACGGAAGGGGTATACTGCGTGCCATTCAGGACGTGCAGAGACTGCACTTCATTATATCGTTACTATTTAAACGTGTGTTTACATAAAGCCTGCCGTTTTTATGATTGCCATACAGTGATGTTTTTGTATAGTGGATTTATGGAGTCTCTCGAAATGTTCGTAAAATTTTATTACTCTCGTTTGGTTCCGTAAACAATTATAGAGCATGACCATAAGGTAGTTTGTGGTCGAGTTCCTTGTTTCTCTAAGAAATAAATGAGGTCATTTACTTCGCACACGCGTGGCTTTTGGACAAATTCCACGGTTTTATGAAGTTGTAGAAGTATTTCTGTAACATTGAAATTTATTCAGCGTTACGTGGTCATTGTGGTCAATGGTATTTTATGTAGAATGACCGGCAACTTTAATGAAAAATTTATGTGTTTCATATACCAGTACTGTTTATTTTCCTTTCAGCACTATCAGATTTCGAACCGGATACTTCAGTATTAAGACCTGAGAAAACTGTTGACCTTATTCTGATATTTGATATCACTGTTTTGATTAGTTTCCGGCTTTTGCCGTGGTTTTCTTTGGTTATGATTTCCACCCGTTTCAACTGCAACTGCGGCAGTCATCTTCAGTGGCGTGGTCGAAGAACTCTTCGTGAGGTGTCAACTGAAACTGAAACTCTCAATTCTGCCGAGTTATTTTTAGTGCAGAAATGGGAACTTCATTATCAGTTGACACGTCACAAAGAGTTCTTCGACCACGCCACTGAAGATGACTACCACACTTGCAGTTGAAACGTTTGGAGATTATGACCAAAGAAGACCACGGCAAAACCCGGAATCATTCCTTTTTTTGACATCACTGGTGAAAAATTTTCCGCTGGTAACGGCGACATTTTAATCACCGCCAAAATTAGCGAGAAATTGTTTTGGGTGTGATCTCACATTCCATGCGGCACATTACTTTATAATTTTACCACGAAAAGAAATATGGAATTTTTTACTATAATTTTTCATTTTGAGTGTATTTTTGCGATGAAATAAAACTTGATAGGTTAAATTGGAGATATAAATATCTATCGTGATAATATACTCTAACTCAATTTTACAATGGAATTTTACACTTCACCATAATTTTTCATCTGAATTTTACACTCCATCATAATTTTACACTGCAATTTTTCATTTGAAGGTTATCTTACCTTCAGATAATCCGTTGTAAGTAGGTAGGTATTCTGAATAATCAGATGTTGATTCACGAATTTAAATGAGTAACTTATATTTTCCATCATCTTCTCGAATACAAACTATGCAAAACAGAATATTTTCATTTATTTATTTCCAATGAAAAATTTGTAAAAAGTAATACTGAAATATAAAAACAGATCAAGATCTTCAGATGATGTGGTGCTGCAGGTTTTTCCGGGGTTTCCTGCAGCTGAAAAAGCAAATTCGCCACTGGAATCAATGAAGTCGCCCTGGAGCACCAATTAATTTTTGTTGTTGTTTCATAATTTCATGATTTGTATTACTTTCTCGATAAATAAAACATCAACTCTTCGAATCAACATTTTTTTTTATTTCTTCCTCAAATATTGTTGGTGTTATCCTTTAAGAAAAATGAAGGATCATCATATAAAAAATTGTTCGATACATTTCACCATTCCAACTCATCTAAATTCTAAATTGTCCTATAAAAATTGAACGAGTCCGAACACCGTATAATTTCCGTTAGCGAAATATTGAAAAAATAAACAGAAACACAGCAAAAAGTTTTCCAAAATGATATTTTTCCGTACTGATTCTTTTAAGCAACCATGGGTCTATCTCTTTAAAAAAATTGAATTTGCTCCTACGACCTCAGTGTACTACTCTAAAAATATCGCTTGAAATCTATATCTCCGTTAATGACAACCCCCAGAATCAAAACTTGCGCGAACTAAGGATTAACTGGTTCTAACCCGTTAACGTGCGATTCCTAGCACAGTGCATGCACAGTTTGAATCTAACTTATCCTCGCATAATACCTATATTGTTCATTAAAATTACACCTGCGAATGCGAATAATTCATTACAGAGAGTATTTTTTCAATATAACTAAAGTAATTTTTATATTAAAGAATAAACGTTTATAAATTGGTTAAGATTTTCGCGGCCGAGATTTTCAGTATTACTATCGATTCACCGATGACAGTCATCGGTGATTCATCAAGAAGAATAAACCTTTGAAGAAGCGAGCCACTCGTGCTGGCGAAACGTTAGGATGCAGTTCCAAATTACGACGGCTTTCAAACCCAAATGAAAACAGTAACACTGAATAAACATTAATATTGAGAAGAAGACGTGTTATTACTATAATTGCTATTGAAAACATTTAAAACTTCATCTAAGAATAATGAACATATTAGCAGTTTCTACAGTTGTATTGCAGTAACAACTCAAATAATAATGAACTATTATTTCACAGATTTTCATTATCATATAGATGAACTATGTCCACTTTACCTGCACTATATAAGAAAAATACTGAACGCGCTGAAATTCGTAAAAACACGTTGCTAATCATGAAACGCCTGAAAGTGACTGAAACATATCCAATCATTTTTTCCGTCAACATGGTCAATTAGAATAATTTTAAAATCAACGCATTTTCAACTGTGACTGGTTATTTACATATACAGTTAATTTTCCATTCAATAAAGATGATTATGAATGGAAGTGAGCTGATGAATTTTTACTCGAAGTAAACAACTGACATCAAATAAAAAATCGAAGGCATAAGTACAGTATTAGATTCACCAAATTGGCTCTAAACTCAGCAAGATGTAGAGCCTCTTAAGTATCAACGATATTACTTTAGTTTCACTGAGGTTCTAAATGTAAATTCGTGATATCTTCGAAAACAGGTAACTAATAACTGCTACATTTGCTATTCATTACCTTCTCTCATCATCGAAAAACACATTTTTCTTGTTTCGTATTATTATTATTAAAAATTTTCTCTCGTCTAGTCTAGACAAGAGCGAATACTAGAAACAGTTTTCACGTATAGTACTCGTATATCTTCAGATTCCCAACTTATGAGCCTCAAAACACTGTCTTGGGCAATCTCTAGTTATGATATTTTTAACCAAGGTCCTTCTATAAAACATATCAAACAACTTCTGTCTGTATTAGTACTGCAGAAACGGGCTGTCAGTTATGTGTAAGATTAAACCTCGTGATTCGTGCAGACACAAATTCGTTGAGCAAAAGATTTTAACAGTGATTGCTTTGTTCATTTTGGAATCGGTTTGCCTCATTTACAAAAATGTGTCCCTATTTGAACCTTCATGCCATTATTATAGCACCCGTTCCATCGCGTTGAAATTGCCAATTCCTTTAACAAATTTGGTCAGGAATTCTATTTATTACAGGGGGGTCAAGATGTTTAACCACTTGCCCTCAGATTTAAGACAGGTAAATTTGATCAACAAAATGTTTAGAATAAGAGTAAAAACAGTTTTGGCTGATAGACCCTATTATAATTTGCAAGAAATTTAAAATGATAAAATTACGTGACAAAATGTGCATATTTAAATTTAGATTATATAAGATTTTTGTTTATATCCTTGTTTGGATATAAATGTTTGATTGTCTGGTGCAATGGGTGTGTTTATTCGTGTAATATTATATATAAGTAGATATGTTTATATGTCTTTTATATAACTGTTGGTAATATTTTTAAACAAATATGCGCACAACCATGTTGATACAAAATTTCAGCGTGAACTATAATAAATGTTCTAACTTCACTTTTTTCTAGGTATTTTTAAATTCACATTTTATATTTCTATACTTACATTTTTCACAAGCTTTGTCCACAAAATTTATTCTTAATAACAATAAAGTATATTATTATTATTATTGAAATGTATGTTATTCTGATCACACCAACACCAAGATAAATCTCATTTTTATAAACCGTCGCAAATCTCGTACGGAATATACCGAATAGTAATTTAACTCCAACATTAAATTTGAAACTTTGAAGATAACTCTTTTGTTAACGCAATTGTGTGAGTCACGACGTTAAGCTTATTGCATATACACACTCTTTATAGTACTGTATACTTTTATGGAAATATTGGTCTCAAAAAAAGGCCCGAGAATTCTAGATAATCTCACAATATAAAATGTATTGTTGAACTCTTCATAAAGTATAAAATTTTACCTATGCTATGTTTCGATAGCATTCCAACTCAATTCATGAAACTAATAAGAATTGGTAGCAGCTACTGATACACTCTGCCGACCAGTTCCAACCGTATTCCTACAGGCGGCCAGTATCTCAAGGAAATTTTACTAACATAAAATTTCATGTCAAATTGCAAAAAAACATGAAATACTTCAATAGTTATCTATTCAAGAACAAAGTGTTACTCACATTATTTTCAAATATGTTCAGTTATGTTCAAATCAAATTTGTAGGAAATAAAATATTTGTAGTTATATTCTTAATAAAATCAGATATTACAGAATTCAGGTAAAAATGTTTTCAATTTCTGAGTGCCACTCTGAGTTTCTGGAGAGATTAATCGTTAATTATTCTTCCATACTTTTCAAATATTTGAAACTAGATAATTGAATGGTTATTGCATACCGAGCAAAAAACTATATTTACGAAAAAAAGAAAAATTAACGTTTATGAAAAAAACTTCTGAAAACGCAAACATTAGAGATGATCCCACAACTCTAAGTAACTGCTACAGAAGAGCTCTTCGAAGTGGCATTAAATGGCCACTTGAAGAAAAGGACCCTTAGATATTCATGCTTGCATTCTCCGCGATGGCAAAGTAGATACTCATATTTACACAAGATTCATGATATTGGGTTGACTTGAAACATGCCAGACTATTCATATTTTGTGACATTTTGAAGTGAATAACAATATAATAAAGTTGAATCCTAAAAATTTAAACTCCTTTGAACAAAACAGTTCATGTTTCAAGTAATACTTTTTTGTGGTTTTGTAAACTCTCCAGTGAAAATCTCACAATAAAGTGTTACTTAAATAGGTTATGAATGTTCATCAAGTTGAGACAAATTCTATCACATACAGTTCATGTTGTTTCTAAAAATAAGTTGAAGAATCATCTTGTTATAACCAGGAAATTGACTTGATGATTCATAGTCTATAATCTCACAATAAACTCTAGAAGCAAATTACACTTTTGTTCCTTATTAAGATCACTCAGATGAAAATGACTATATCAAGGTTTTTTCAGTGGAATGATAATGTTGTATTTCATTTTTATATTGGTTCACTCAATAATTATCGTGTTTGAAAGATATAATTTTTTCATTATTCTTGATAACAGTAATTTTTGTAATAACAAGACTAATAATAATCAACTAATTTTGTAAATTTCCAATTGAAATTCTCAATTTTAGGATCATGATTTTTTACCAGATTGTTAGATGCTGATTTTTTTATTTTGAAGAGATGATTTTTCCTTTTTCATCATTTATTTAAAACGTACAACGAATCCGTTCTATTCAAATCCGGATTACGAATTTGTATTTTTGGTATTCAAAAATCTATATGGAAATTTTTTATTACGAATTCATTATAATCAATATCGTTGTATTCAGGTGAAGATTAATTAATTGACCTTAATTTCATGATATATCTAATATGGCTGATTATAAATACAATTTTGTTTGATATTTGACGTGGTGAAATACAACTACTGAAAAAGAGAACATTTGAAAAAGAAGACGAGTTCTTCCTGCATTATTACTGTATTATTACCCATTCCCAAGAAACGTTTTATGCAGGCGCTAATAAAATTTTTCATGAAAAATGAGAAATGAAACTTTCTATGCTTTTAACCACATATATTTGAAACTAACTTTACTTCAGTTTCGTCCTATAAGGACATTTTCGAACGAATGCAT